>CAUYRH010111937.1:0-10357 GCA_963574655.1 Perodicticus potto
CAGTGCATCTTAGAAGGGTACAGGTGAAACTTATTAAATGCAGAATACAAATGTCTTCATATAATAACTAAGGCTATGTTAAACAGTTTGATGAAAATATTTCAGATTGTATATGAAACCAGCACATTGTACCCCTTGATTGCACTAATGTACACAGCTATGATTTAATAAAAAAAAAAAAAAAAAAGGTCCAAGCCAAGCTTTGTTCACACTTGGCTTACATATGAGTTATACCAAATATTTATCACCAAAATGAGGGATATATATGTTTCTATGTGATTCCAAAGAACCTCTTTCTTAAGGCCTTCTCATATAAGGATTTTTGAGCCCATCTGCTGAGAATTAAAGTAAAAAACTGTGGTTATCTCTGAACTAGTGACTGAATCTTTCCCATCTCATCCTTTTATGGTGAGGAAGGATTTGTCAAATATTCTAACGAATCCATGAACAAGTGGGAGGGTGGCCCAGGTGGGGAAGAACCAAGGCAAAAACAATTCCTGAAGCTAAGCAGAGACACGCTCTAGCCCAGAGAAGGAGCTCTTGGATTACTCCTGACTCAGGCCTTGCGGCCTCTGCCAGATTGACCCCATCTTGCACTCCCTCATCCCACAACCCCCACTTTCTCTAGATCTGTCCCCGAGCATGTAGGCCTTGCAGAAATGGGAAGTGTTAAATAAGCATATCCTGTGGAGACAGGGCAGATTAGCCCAGGATGCAGGCCCTTGTAAAACACCATTTGGCTTCCAACCCCTTGCCCCATAGATCTAACCTTGCCTTTTGCTTCTGTAAGCTGCTTTGTGTTAGGAATTCCAATCTCCTCCCCAACTGAAAGAAGGGTATAAAAAACCCCTACCTGTGTAATGCGGTTCCGAGAATTTTTCAGGTGTGAACCTATTTCTGTTGGCTGGCCAATAAAGAACCCCATACCTAATTTGAACTCAGTGTGCTGGCGTTTTTCTCTGTAATTCCACTTGTGTTGAGTACAACATCATCTCCAGTGCTGAGCAGGCACCTGCTCGGTATGAGAGCAGATTTCTCACAAAGGAAGAGAATCACCAGGGAGCACATTTCAGTCTAATCAAGGAAATGATTTCTGAGTAATTATACTAACAATAAAATGATTGCCGACCTTATATAGAAGTCCTTGTTCCTGGCAGAGTGTGAACAGATGCTGAAAGACCTTTTCTCAGGAGATATTTTAGAAATGTTTCTAGCAGATGCTTCTGATCCTATAGTTCCTATTCATATCGAAGGTTTTTGTTTGTTTTTGAATTCCTTTTAAGACCTCAGTCTTTCCCTTCTATTTCCCTCTCTCTGTAGGACAACCTCTACATACTCAATCTTTTAAAGGATATTTTATAAATTTTCTCTCCCACTTCATTTTCCAAATTGTAGGCTCTGAGAGAGAAGCCAGGAGGTAATAGAATACAAATGTGGGGTCCAGAAGTGCTATTCGTGTTCCATCCAAAGGCCTTCACTTAGACTCTTGGGTCTATGTCCTTTCTTGAAGACTGTTCTTTGTGGTTTCTGGATAGCTGGTATTTGGCTTCAAATTCAAGTGAAACAAAGTCTCTCAGGGTCATAGAAAAATAGAAGATGGAAGTTTGAATATCCAGGCACTAGCTTTGCTCTGCCGATGACTAGCTGTGCACGTTATTCTAGTCACTTAGTATCTCCATGACAATTTCTCCATCTCTAATATCGGAGGCTCAGATTCGAAAGTTAATCCTAGAATTGTATTATGTTTGTCTACCTGCCTGTCTATTTATGTAACTAACTATCCTATTCCTTTAAAACCCCATTTGTAAGAAAACATCACTCTCATCCAACCATCTTCTTTTATGTCCAATGGGGGTGAGCTCAGGCCCTCAGGAAACTCTGCCTTTCTGTCAGAGACATGTCAACCACTGTGTCCTCCTCAGCTTCCTGCCTCAGAGGATTATGGTGGCATAAGAAGGGCCTCAGCCTTCACCTTTGAACCAAAGTTCCGTCAAACTTCTGCTTTAGTTTCCTGTTTCTAGGGTACCTCACTCCACGTACCAAAATGACCTAACACCTTTGTATAGAAATCTCCAGTTTGGCAGGGACTGTGTGACTGACAATGTTCCTCCACAGAAAGGGGAGCCTGGGAGCCCTGGGGCACAGAGGTCGTTTCCCATGATGCCACAGGGCTCTCGATATGAGTGAGTCGTGCATGGCTGTAGGGCCTCTGAGTGGGGGAGAACGTGCGCTGAGTCTGTGAGGTGCCAGGTGAACAGTGGGAGACCTGAACTCACCATATTCCCATGCTACAATGAAATCAAGCCCCAGAGGCCAGGCTATGCATTGTGGTGGGTGCTGCCAGGAATGTGGACTTGATGGATGGAAAGACCCATCAGGAAAAGCTAACTGAGACAGTCTGGAGAAGCAGACCAGGGCTTCTCAGCACAATTTGAGGACAGTTTTGTCAGCCAGGTACTCGACAGGCCCGGGAAGGTCAGAGGCATAGTGGAGTGGGACCCAGCTGCTGGCTCCCTCTCATTAGACACTGGCTGGCAGGCAGTTGTTCCCTGTTCGGAAGGATGCTGGAGGGCAATCTGGTACCTGGAACTGCAGCTCGCACTGACATCAAGAAAGCATGGAAGTGAGTGTAAGAGGAAATTGGTAAACCAAAAAAGACAGACCAAACAAGTCTGTAGAACATGGTCAAGGGATAGAGGTAGACACTGCAGCTACAGGCAGGGGCCTGGGCAGCGAGAGCAGGGCCTGGGTGGGGAGAGCAGGGCCTGTGTGGAGCCAGACAGAGGAATGAGGATCCTTACACAGACACCCACTGGCTTCACTGGAAGATACATTTTCTTTTTTGTGTTGTGGTAGGAAAAGCTGCACTTTATAGGACCAGGAATGAGTTGAAAGAAAGACCAATACATGTGCGAGGGAGATGAGACTGCTATTTGCTGGCAGCTATGGAGAGGTGGCTGTTCACCCAGGATCAATACCAAGGGCTTCTAGTCAGTTTTCGTCATTTTACTGAATGCTACCTGAGCCCTAGCAACTGGAAAAAATGAGCTATTACCCACTGAAGAAGTCCAGAGTGGTGGCGTGCATGGCGGGTGGGTATGGCAGGGCAGTTTCAGGAACTGAGTGAATGTTTGGTGTGGTCACACAAGGGAGTGTACCCCAAGTTCTCAAATGTCAGCCTGATGAGTGGATACAGCAGAGTAATCATGGGGAGGCCAGTGGGTCTAAAGGCTTCGTTTCTCACTGCAGGAATCCTGAATGTTCATATGCAATGTGTCAACTAAACAGCAGCTATGCTTGTTATTTACTAAATGCTTGTGCTAAGACACACCTGCCTTTAAGATAGTCTCAGGATTGCTTGGAAATGGGTGGAGAAAGGGTGTTTACCTGCTAATGTTCTGGGAAACTAATTGCCTGGGAGAAATTCAGGTAAAATGTAGATAGGAGAGTTTCAACACCTCAGTCCTGCTGACATTCAATTCAGGTGTGACCAACTAACTCATTCAATAACAGGAACTCTTCCTTGTAAGGAAGGAGGGTTAATCCTCCCATCTCATGTGGATACCAAGGCCAAAAAGGGTGGAATAAGTTGATGGGGGTCCCAAATCTTTTGGCCTTTCACAGTTCTGTGTCAGTTGTCCATGACACTCTGCTCTTCTCTCTGAGTGACTGGGCAGCAGGCTTGGTTTATTTAGGTGCATCAGTGAGGTTCTGGGCTGAGTCACCATATGCTGGTTAGTTTCAAAAATTAAAAGCAATTTTCTATTGAAGCCATGGCATGATACCATTCTTCTCTTTATCTATCAAGCCTTTCTTCATCTTTTCCTTTCACACTCTTTCTCTCTCTCCTGTCCTATTGCCCAATAGACTTGTGTTCATTTTTCATTGCCTTAGTCTCTTTTTTGTCCTTGAAGTTGGTTTTTGTGTATAACAAAATGATTTGAGGACTATATTGGTTTATAAAATTAACATTTAATTTTTAAAGTTACAAATTAAAACACTGATTTTTGTGTGCTGTAAATTCTAATAACTGATCTTAATTCAATTAAACTTCTAGAAATTTAACTTACCAATAAAAGATAAGTAGTATTATGGTATTAATATATTCCAAAATAATATAGTAACATTTTAAAGAAGATTCAACAAAATATACATCCTGCTCAATTGTATGTTTGCTAATGATATTATGGCAACTGTCTTAACACATTAGCCTAATGCCTCCCAGCCCATGTTCAACAGAATACCAGAACCTGAGCACAAATTGTTCTATGACCCCATGGATGGAGAGCATGCCACATTCTAAATCTCTATCATGGAGCTCTGAGTAGTGTCTAAATGAAACAAGAATATGTTCTACTTTATTATTTCAACAAACTATTAGGAGGGAAAAAAAAGCTTTATCTCATATCCACACACAAGAGTTGCCTCTTCCAACAACTGGGGAAGTATCGCCATTATTACCAGAAACATTTGGCTCTATAAAGGATGTGTAGGTTGTGACCCACAGGAACTGTATTAAAGGCTTGCAGCATTAGGAAGGTGGAGAACCACTGCTTTAGACCAAAGGGTTTTTGTAACAACATGGGGCTGCATGGTCCAGCTCTGTCCGTCTTCAGCAAGCTGTCTGGGAACTGGTCTCTCAAAGTTCCACCCCAATTGGTTTTTTCTTTTCATGTCCATAAATTTTATTTAATTGGATATATGCTAGGCCTCAAGATTTTTTTCTTTAAACTTTCCCATGTGCATCCAGGGTTTTACTTTTTTAAATACACAAAATCATTTATTCATGATACAAATTTACACAAAAGTCCATGTTACAAAATGCATTCCAGTAGAGCTTCTGCAGTAGCTTTTGTTAGGGCTTTAAGGTCTGACAGCAAATTCCTTTTTCTGTTGAACCTTAGAATTCCTAAGACTTTATGGAGCACTGTTGGAATAGACAATTTGCATGATCTTTTCCAGCTCCAAAACAATGTTATAACCCCATGCCTTCTCACAAGATCTCTGACTGTAGGGGCACAGTCATCTGCACCCTTGTGAGGCCAATCAGTCTCCCATTTTGTGAAGGCAAGTTTAAAGTCTTTTGTGAGTTAGGAAGGAAAAATCCTGGTGGGATTTTCCAGGCTACTCCCTTAAGATGATTAACTGCCTCCAAATGGTAGGTTATAGGATTATTACTTAGCATAAGAATAACTTTGGTAAAGTAGTTATCAGTTAAGCCAGTTAAACCTTAGCTGATAAGGATAGTTTTACATAATAAGTGGTGATCAGTTAGTCCGATTTATCAATAAACCTGGAAGTACCGGGCAGTAAAAGGCCTGGGGCCAGGTTTAAGTCATATGTTTATTGATTAAGTCATAAGATTAAGTCATGTGCTTGTTGATTAAGTTATGTGCCTATATAAGCCTTGTTGGAAGAATTAAATTTGCTGAAATGCCTGAGTGAGCATCAGCCATTCTCTTTCAAATCAATCATTTCGTCTGTGGTGCTGCCTTTGTATTTGATCGGGCGCAGGGGTGGGGGGCTGGGTGGCAGCAACATCTGACTTAATGTTTTTCTTTTTTTTTTACTGTCATATACACATAGATTGTGAATACATTTATGCATATGTGGGGTACAATGTGTTTTTTTTTATGCAATCTGACGTGCTTACATCAAACCTATCAACATAGCTTTCGCCTCATTTACTTAATTATTGTGTTAAGACATTTATGTTCTACACTTGAAAGATTTGACTTGTATCCTTGTAATGTGCTTAAAATTCTTGTCATCTTTAATCATCAGAGAAATGCAAATCAAAACCACTTTGAGATACCATCTAACTCCAGTAAGAGTAGCCCACATAACAAAATCCCCAAAATACAAATGTTGGCATGGATGTGGAGAAAAGGGAACACTTGTCCACTGCTGGCGGGAATGCAAACTAATATGTTCCTTTTGGAAAGAAGTTTGGAGAACACACAGGGATCTAAAATTGACCTGCCATTGGATCTTGCAATTCCTCTACTAGGAGTATATCCAAAAAACCAAAAATCACTTTGCAAAAAAGATATTTGCACTATATATTTGCAGTTATTCATTGCAGCTCAATTTGTAATAGCCAAGTCATGGAATAAGCCCAAGTGCCCATCAACCCATGAATGGATTAATAAATTGTGGCATATGTATACCATGGAATACTATGCATTCTTAAAAAAGATGGAGCCTTTACCTCTTTTATGTTTACATGGAGGGACCAGAGCATATTGTCCTGAGTAAAGTATCTCAAGAATGGGGGGAAAAGTATCCAATGTACTCAGTACTTCTATGAAACCAACTTATATTTACTCACACTTTCTTATGAAAAAGAGAACACAATTATGGCCCAGGATGAAAGAGAGAAATGGAGTGGGAAGAGAGGGGAGGGGGGAGGTTTGCTAGAGGGAGGGTAAAAGGTGGGACCAATTGTTTCTTAAAGAATTTTCTCTTTATCTTATATCACATAGGAGGGCACAGGGCTTCCATTAGAGAGCAAGAAGGACATAAGAGGAATCCATGGAAATTGATTTCTCTCACATTCTCACTAATTATGCACCTATATTTTGGCATTTATAAGTCTTAGTTTGGTTATTATTTTTATAATAGCAATAGAATCATCATAGTTACCAATTATCGAGTGCTTGTTAACTGCTAGGGACTATATTAAATGTTGTTAGTAAATATTATTTCATCTAAAATTCTTAAATTTCAAACAGGTTTGGAGGCTTTACATAAGCAGATGAGTGATCTTACAGTGAAGCATTGATAAGTCTTTAGAGACAGAGAAGAGAACACTAAAATATATGAAAAGTCCCAAAGAAATGCAAAATCCAAATAAGTTGAACAAAATTAGATAAAACCTGAAAGGAAGTGAAGATTTGAAAAATAGGTAATTCTTGGTTAGTATACAATTTGAATCTGAAGGGTACACCTCATGACGTAGCCCTTTCTGAAAATACTGCGTTAAGATCAGTGACTGGGAGTGAAAATGGATCAATACAGTGACAGAGGAATAGACACGCCAGAGGAGCTCTCAGGTCGACCCTTCCACCAGGACGGCACAGCAGAGTTACAGTTAGCAGCTGCCGTATGATCCCGAATTCACGCTCACAGGCGGCTGAGCCACACCGGCCCCACTGGAGACCAGGAACTAGAAGCCGCTTAGCTCCTGTGCTCGGCGTTGTCGGTCTGGCAGTCGGACAGGGCCAAGAGCTTGTTTCCATGAGGGAGACTCCAAAATGTAGGTGTGTGATGTTCTGGTCGCCAGCGTGAACCTTGATGAAGTTTATTCCTGCAACCACCTGACTCTCGAACGATTGGCTTTGAAGGCAGAGAACTTATTTCCTTTTAATTCAAGCCTGGACTTTGCCTGGTTGGTGATGCCCTGGGTTTTGGCTGTGGCCGGCAGCGTGAGGGTGGGAGCTCGGTACGTCACCTGGGGGCGGCTGTGGGGAGCCAGCTGAGGGGATCGGACTGGACGAATGGGCCTCCACACGTGGCTTTATATGCATTACAAAGACAGACAGCAGGACTGAAAGCGGCTGCTGCTCGCTAGCCCTGGAACTCTGGTTGCACGCCGCACCTGCATTTCCCCGACTCCACCATACAATTCCCTGCCGTAGACTTTTCATTTGTTTCTGGCACTTCCTCACTGGGATACAAACTGTATTCTTAAGACATTTTATATACAGGACATCCTAAAAGTTGCCCCTAAAGTCACCGTGCATAGGAAAAATGGAAAATTGTAGCGTTAGAGCTAATGTTTACTCACTTGTTTGATAATATTTATTTGACTCCAATTGGGTAGTAAGCCCTGTGATGGATACTAGGGACCTCGGACAATCCCTGCCCTAAGGGGCTCATAGTATTTGTATTAAATACATAAAAAACTAAAATACAATATTGGCAAGTATGGTGATAAAGATACACAATTTACCAGTAAAGGAATTTAACTCAACACAAGTCGACTGCAGTCAGGAGAGGATTCCTGGAAGATGTAGTATCTAATCTGAGCTGCAAACCTGAGGTGGTCAACCTGAGAAACTCCCAGTCCAGGAATGTGTGGTGGGGAAGGACCCTGCAGTTCCTCACCTTCTCACCAGTTATACAACAAGTCCAAGGACATGGCTTTGGGCCGGCACCACTTCAGTGCACTCATCTGTCATTCTGTCACTTTCCTCAGCCACACACTTTCTTTCACTGTTTAATGAAGTGTGGGCCCCATGGCAACAACCAAGGCTCCACACAGTCCTGCTCAGCCACATAGAAGGGCAGCGTTTGGATTACTCTCCACTCAACAGAAGATGCTCTGTTGGAGTCCACAGATCCTGGGTGAAATGCAGTTTCCAGTCCTCCAATTTCATGAGGGAGATTTTGCCAATACAGAAATGTCATTTACCACAGTTTGGGACCTATTCTTGTTTTGATGTGAAGGCCTGAATGTTCTCTGAGAATACATTTATTATTTTATAGTTGTCTGTATAACTTCTGTCCATCTGATTTCTAAGAGTATTTCAATCTCGTTCCTTTGTTCCATAAATCCAATGGTCCAGCTAACAGCAGGGTGGGGCTCTTAGGTGAGTTCTGGAGTGATGATTTAATTCAATAAAGATGAAACTTACATCAAAATTTATAACAAAAATTAAAATTAGACAAGTGGGACTACATCAAACTAAGAAGCTCAGGCACAGAAAAAACAACAAAAGAAAACACACACACAATACAATGAACAAAGTGAAAAGTCATCAAACAGAATGGGAGAAAATATCTGTGAACCATACATCTGATAAGCAGTACATATTCAAAATATATGAGGAACTTAACTCAATAGTGAGAAAACAAATAAGCCTATTAAAATACAGGCAAAGGATTTGAATAGATATTTCACCAACAAAGGCATACAAATGGTCACCAGGTAAGTGAAAGGATGCACAATCTCACTAATCATTAGGGAAATGAAGAACAAAACCACTATAAGATACGACCTCCTACTTGTTTGGACGACCACTATCAAAGAAAAAAACCCCCAAAGGATAAGAAGTGTTGATGAGGATGTGCAGAAATTAGAATACTTATGCAGTGTTGGTAAGAATGTACAATGTTGTAGCCATTATGGAAAACCGTATGGAGCTTTCTCAAAAAAATTGGAAATAGAACTACTTTATGATTCCACAATTTTACTTCCAGGAATAGATCTAAAATAGTTTAAATCAGGATTCTATGAGAGATCTGCTTTCTCATGCTCATTGCAGCATTATTCACAATAGCCAAGATATGGAAACACCTAAATGTACGTGGATAGATGAATGGATTTTTAAAATGTGGTATATACATACACTGTATTATTTAGCTTTAAAAAACTACATCAGAAAAGATGGACCTGGATTTTGTCTTGCTTAAAAATGAGTTTATTTTTAATTAGTATTTGATTAACAGTTTGGCTGCATGTAAGAATATAGGTTGAAAAATATACCCCATGGAAATTTGAAGACATATAAAACTGGTCCTTGGTCTTCTAGCATACAGATTTGCCGAAGATTTCCTGTTTGATCCATGGCTTAGTCTTGAAATTCCCATCTCCAACCTTTCTATCTCAGGGGCGGAACCAACAATCATATTTAGTAATTGCATTCCTGCTGTTACAGGCCCATTTTTAATCCACTCTTTCCATTACTGCACTTCTGGTAGTTTTGACCTTGGAAGTAGGCTAGCTAACACATTGGATTTCACTAGGGGGAGATAAGAAAAATCTTACCAGGGACCATTTCAAACAAGGCAGTCACTGTGTGCACAGGAAACTTAATTGATTACCCTTGAGCAGAGGCCTGGAGTTCCATCTCCATTTCACTTGGGAAAATATTTTAACCTATGCTTGTGTCAATTCTTTGCTATATATTTACCTCTTCCTGCTAATTATTCACTTTAAAACAAATGAAACCCGTGGTCTGAGAGAGAGCTCAGTCCTCAGCATGGATGACATAGAAGATGGGAATCAGAGTCACCGACATGTTAGATCTTCAGGGGAGAGAGCCACAAAGAGCCCCAGGCTTTCTTCAACAGACTTGAATCTCAGTGAAATCTGAAACCACAGACTGATCTAGAATACCTTAGAACTATCCCATCAAATCCCATTATTGTACAGATGAATACTAGGACCCTCCAATCATGAGAATTTTATACAAAATCACACTTTTGGTGAAATAACTGGGGCAAAAATTTGGACATATTTACCCTACATCTTCACTTTTAATTAGGGAGCTAAGGGTATTGTTATCTCCCAGAGAACGATCAATTTTATGGTGATTATTATTTAAACTAAAAAAAAAAAAAAAGAATAAAA
>CAUYRH010111948.1:0-16072 GCA_963574655.1 Perodicticus potto
GAGCCACTGAAGGAGGAGAGGATATTTGTACCAGAATGTTTATTGCAGCCCAATTCATAATTGCTAAGTCATGGAAGAAGCCCAAGTGCCCATCAACCCACGAATGGATTAATAAATTGTGGTATATGTACACCATGGAATATTATGCAGCCTTGAAGAAAGATGGAGACTTTACCTCTCTCATGTTTACATGGATGGAGCTGGAACATATTCTTCTTAGCAAAGTATGTCAAGAATGGAAGTAAAAGCATCCAATGTACTCAGTCCTACTATGAAACTAATTTATAGCTTTCATATGATGGCTATAACCCAACTATAGCACAAGAATATGGGGAAAGGGGCAAGGGAGAGGCGGAGACGGGGGCGGATGGGGGGAGGGCGGATAATCAGTGGGACCACACCTACGGGGCATCATAGAAGGGTACAGGTGAAACTTAACTGAATGCAGAATATAAATGTCTGAACACAATAACAAGAAAATGCCATGAATGTTAATGTTAACCAGTTTTATGAAAATATTTCAGATTGTATATGAAACCAGCACATTGTACTCTATGACTGCATTAATGTACACAGCTATCATTTAATAAAAAAAATAAAAAATACAACATTAAAAAAATAAAAAGAGATGTCTATTCCATGGCTGGAAGGTACAGCCTCAGAGAAGCTTAGGGCCTTCGGCAGAATGAAGCCTCCAGAAGACCCACAGGTGTCTGAGTCTGGCTGACATCAGAAGTACATGACCAAGCAGGGCAGATGGCTAATGGGAGGAATTATGGCAAGGACCACGTGATTAAGAATTTTTCATGGCAAGTTCAAGATTTGAGCATAATTCTAAAGATATCAAGGAGTTTGATGTTGGATAGACATAATGTTTCATGCTTCAAAGAGACTGTCTTGGTACCATGTGGAGAACAGTCCAAACAGGAATTGGACATAGAGGCAAGATGGCTTGGAGGAAGGAAGAGGTGATTTTGTGGGCACAATCTAGGAAACGGGTAATGAGCACTTGTCTAGGGCATATGTAAACTAAAATAAAATAAGTAGGACTGTATAAAAGGAGAAAAGCATCAAAATGTTCCAGCCTATCCACTTTTTAAAAAATTATACATATATTGTTACAATTACATAAAGAATACATGCATAATTCATTTATCAGTATGAATAACAAGAGAGAATATACAAAAATTAAAAGCTCTGGTGATAATATGGAAAAAACATGGATTTTTTTATTGAAAGCATTTATTTTTTCACTCAAAATAAAATAAAGCTTAGAGCTTGGTTTGGCAACATTGAGCTCCTTGAAATAAAATCTATATACCTGAATTAGTCTATAAAGGAGTCTGTTTAGTGTTTAAATCCCGGAGTACAGAATTGCTAGGGGAAAGTGTGTTGGGTGCAAACAGAAGACTTGAGAGTGGACTCATATCTAGGAGGACTGAGCCTTGCAGCAAAGCCATTGTTTAGAAACAATAGTCATGGAATATGCCAGATCACTTTGATGAAAACTGTATTTCTGATTTTGGTTAGGCACTCAAAATAGGAGTCTACAAGAGGATATAGAGATATAAGCAGAAAACTTGAAAAGGCAAATGGAACTCTCCCTTTGTAGTATGCAGGCAGAAGTTTCTGACTAAAGAAGAGATAAAAGACAGCTTTGAAGATTCCTGAGAAGACTTTACACACGAAGCTCGTAGAGGTCTCCAAGCTGCAGTCAAATATTAGCTCTGATACCAAGAAGGTTATGTTCAATTCTAGACAAATGAAAGTCAGAAGTTTCCAAATTGCTGAAATCTGCTAGTTAATAGAAAGCATCAAAGATACTATGCAAATAATAGTAACACAGATTGATACCGTTTTAAAATATCCCTATAGAGTAGAAATGGTTGCCATTTGGTATATAAAGAAGAAAATAGATATTACTCCTTTATTCAACAAATATTTAGGGGATGTGAACTATACTCTAGGCATTGAGATATGGCAGTGATTCAAGCATACCAGGGTCCATACGCTTATGGTGTTTATGCTTTAACAACCTTATTATTTTTCTATGGTACTAGAACAAATCGCTGCCACTTTGGTGGCTTAAAAAATTCTGCAAATGTATATTCTCACAGTTCTGGAGGCTAGAAGTTCTGAAATAAGTAGCATTGAACTAAAATCAAGGGATCTGTAAAACTTCAAACTCCTCCTCCCCCCGCCGCGAAGATCAAGGGAAGAATCCTCCAGTTTCTGGGGTCTGCAGGCATTCACTGACTCAGGCCACATTACTCCAATTCTTCTATTTAGGAGTGGCATGGTTTCTCTCCAACCATGACACTTGTAGTTGCATTTAGCACCCATGAAGATAATGTAGATAATCTCCCCTTCTCAAGATCCTTGACTTCGTCATATCTGCAAAGATCCTTTTTTCCAAATAAGGTGATATTTATGGGTTCTATGCATTAAGACTGATGTCTTTGGAGGCCATTATTTAGCCTACCCACAGCAATGAAGACAGAAAATTCTCTAGGCTAGATGGTGATAAGGGATATGGGAAAAAGAAAAAGTATAACCTGGTAAAGGAAACAGGGGTTCTAAGAATTGGGAGATAGAAGAGAGATAAACTGCCTTTTCAAGAAATTTCTTGGGGTAAGTTTCATTGAGCAAAAGGAAGAGGAAAGAGGAACAGACCACACTGAAATCTGCATGAAGAGCTCTTAGAGTGGCAGCTCTCGCCTTTAAGGAACAGCCTGAAAACAGCACGGAGGTCAGGGGCTGGAGTGGAGAAAGCTATGGGAAAAGCAATGGCAGAATCTAGCAAGGAAAGGAGAGGCCAGACCCACAAGGCCAGACACTAGGGCCAAATAGGGCTTTGCAGGCCCCATAAAAACATTCGCTTTTACTCAAAGTAAAACAGGGAGTCATTACAGTTTTGAGCCAGATACATGAACTGAAGTCTTTTAACAGTTTTCTTTGGCTGCTGTGATTTAAAAACAAAAACAAAAACAAACAAAAAAAAGGACTATGACGGTCAAAGGAGACTCTGGAGACCTGTTTGTAGCACTTCCATAGTCATCTAGGTGAACAAGGACGGAAGTTCAGACTGGTGAGGTGAGAACTGTAGACATAATCTAAAGTTAGAGCCAGGATTTTTTTCTCGATGATGTAGATATGGCAGGTGAAAAACAGACACCAAGGACAGCTCCAAGGTTTTGAGGCTTCTCAACTGAAAAAACGCAGTTGTTGTGAACTGAGATGGGAAAGACACCAGGTAGGACAGGTGTGGGGGGAAGGAAATTAGGAGTTCAGTTTTGAAAGGGTAAACTTTGTTGACTAGAAGTTGTGTAGAGCTTTTAAAGAGGCAGTTGACTGTATGAATTAGGAAGAAGATATAAGCTAGAAATACATGTTTATATCATTTAGATTCTATAGATGCTACAAAAGACATGAGACCAGATGCACTCTCCTGATCACAGAGAAGCAAGTGGAAATGGAGAATCCAAGAGTCAAAAGACTCAGAAAGAGGCATCCTAATATTAAAATGCCAGAGCAGTTAAGCTAAAAAGCTTCTGCATAGTCAAGAGCACAGTAAGTAAAGCAAACAGACAACCTTCAGAATGGGAGAAGATTTTTGCAGGTTATGCTTCTCACAAAGGTCTGGTAACTAGAATCCACAGAGAACTCAAACTAACCAATAAGAAAAAAACAAAAAACACCATTTCTATGTGGGCAAGAGATTTGAATAGAAACTTCTCTGATGAAGACAGGCACATGGCCTACAAACACATGAAAAATGTTCATCATCTTTAATCATCAGAGAAATGTAAATCAAAACCACTTTGAGATATCATCTAACTTCAGTAAGATTAGTCCACATCACAAAAATCCCAAACCTACAAATGTTAGTGTGAGCACAGAGAGAAGGGAAGACTTCTATATTGCTGGTGGGAATGCAAGCTAACACGACCTTTCTGAAAAGAAATTTGGAGAATATTCAAGGAACTAAAAGTCTATCTATCATTTGATCCTGCAATTCCTCCACTAGGTATATTGATCAAAAATCATTTGATGATGAAAAATCATTTCACAAAAAAGACATTTACAACATAATGTTTATTGCAGCCAAATGCATAATTGCCAAGACATGGAAACAGCCCAAGTGCCCATCAGCCCGTGAATGGATTTTAAAAATATGGTATGTGTACACCATGGAATACTATGCAGCCATAAAAAGATGGAGGCTTCATATCTTTTATGGTTACCTGGATGGAGCTGGAGCATATTCTTTTTAGTAATGTATCTCAAGAATGGAAAAAAAGTGCCCAATGTACTTTATAGTACTATGAAATCAATATACAATCACCTACACATTCTTACAAATGGTAAAACATAACCACAGTCCAGAAAGTAGAAGGAAAGAGTAGAAAGAAGGAAGGGTAGGAGGGAAGGCAGGAGGAGGGATGGTATTTGGTGGGACCTCACCTAATGTGCATAATGCAATGGTGCATTTCAAAACTATTAAGAAAAGAGTATAATTGTCTTACCACAACAAATAAGTAAGCAAGGTGATACATATATTAATCAGTTGGATGCAAGCATTTCACACTGTATATCAAATCAGCACACTGAATCCCATAAATGCATCAATATATACAGTTATGATTTAATAAAAAAAACTAAATAAATAAAATAAAATGTCAGAGCAAAGCAGAGGTATAAGAAGGAGACTGAGAAATTTGGGGGCAGGAACAAGAGAGCATGAGACTTGGGAGTCAAAGCAAGAAAGATGTTCCAAGAAAAATTATCAACAGTAATGAACAAGGAAATGTCGGAGATAGGCAGTTGAAGTACACAGGATTAGTTTTGGCAGGGTACAAGGAGCAAAAGCCTGACTGCAGTGGGTTTAAGAGACTCTCTTAACTCACAGACCAGCAATCATTCCACTAAACCCCCTTCCTGAGCAAAACATAACATCTCATTTGCTGTGGAGTCATCTTTTGCCTCTTTAGGTAGTTGTAGAGAAAAAGAGCTAAGTGGCTCTTTTCTACTTCAAGTGCATATGTCTCTCTCATGATTGTCCAGATGTTTGATTTATTTTCTACAAGCTTGAGCATCATCAGAGTACATGCTTTGCTCTGCAAACACAGCTGTGTGAATCTGAGCACTGATGAGAGATTCGCTCCCACACAGGCATTGTCAAGTGATATCTCCTTGTCCTGGCCAGGATGGCCAATCCATAGTGAATAGAACAATGAGGGCAAAATAATATTGATCTCTGGCAGTGCAAAGTAAAATGTAGATATCTTTTAAGAACTCCACAGACTAAAAAATAAAATTTCCGATTACTTTCTGATATACACAAAAATGTATGGAGACAGGACAGAGGCAGAATGGATCACCCTACACACGCTACCTATCTTTCTCCTGGCAGAGCCATGGCTATTCTTCATTATAATAATTTCCTGTGTTAAAACTTAACATAAAAAGTATGAACTGTCTGATTCTGCCTTTTCCATAAAAGATTGCAAGTAGCTTTAGAAACATGACTATTCTGTAAGGAAAAATATTCATAAAATAACTTGGACCAGATAAAATATCAAATATGATCACAGAACTGGGAGTAAAGTAAGGAATTATATTGCTATTATAGGCATCCCTAAATATTTCTTCAAGTTTCCTGAAGTCTAGCATAGAGAGAACGCATTAGCCTGCTCCATTAAAATGCCACAGGCTGGGTGGCTTGAACAACAGAAATTTATTTTCTTACAATTGTAGAAACTGGGTGTTCGAGATAAAGGTGCCAGGTTGTTTCTGGTGATGTCTTTTTTCTGGGCTTTTCTGCTGTGCCCCACGTGATTCTCTAGGCACTCACATTCCTAATGTCTCCTTGTATTGGAGTAGGACCCTTTCCTTATGACCTCAATTAACCTTAAATGTTGTTTCTCCAATATACTCACATTGGTGTTAAACTTTCAACATAGGAACTGGGGGTTGGGAGAGGGAGATACAACTCAGTTATAAGGGGGAGAAGAATTTCTGAGATCTCCATGTTGCTAAATGAGGGAAATCAAGAAGCAAGTAAGCTTGGCATCACCTAATTATAAATATTTAAAAGGATAATTGAGGCTCTAACCCAAATGAATATTTATTGCACCTCCAAGTGAAACTAGGGTGTTTTTACTAAAACACCAAACATGAATACTTACCAGTCCCCAAATTCATCTCCACAGATTCATCTTGACAGACATAAAAATATACATACTTTTTAAATGGTTAGTGTGTATTTTGATGCTTGCAAAAGGATATATGTAACTTACATGTGCACTCTAAGGCAGAATCATAATCTAAGCATCCCTGAAGCTACCACTTACCCTGTTAGCCACAATGTTAACCATTCCATTGAATTAGCCAGTGTGATATGATGTTATCCTGTACCTCCAAGCCCACAAGAGATGAGTTCTTTTGTGTTTCAAACAAGAGTGCTCTGAATGGTCGTCCATATGTCTCCTCCTGCACCTGAGTTTATACCCAGGAGGGGAATTAAAGGGTGTCATAAAGGATGTTCAGTTCTAGTTTTGTGAAATAATGCTGAATTGTTAATCAAAGCATTTGTATCAACTTAAACTCCCACCTGCATGATATAAAATTTTTCATTGCTTTACCTTCTCAATAACACTTCAAATTTTCTAGCTTTTTAATTTTAAATATATATCATTGTGATCTTAATGTTTATGTTTACTCATAAGTTTGAGTGCTTTTGTAAATATTTATTATTTTGCATGTTTTCTCCTCTGTAGAATGTTTGCTCCTATATTTTGCTTATTATTTCATGTCTTTCTATATCTCCTATGTACACATATATTAATATACATACATATTATGTTTATATTCATTTATGTGTTTATGTGTCTCTCAGATATATTGTAGCATTTTTTTCCAGGTTGGCTTTTCTAAGTCATTTCTATATGATGCCAGTCATTTCTTCCAATTCATGAGTATTTCTTTTTATTTTTTACACTTTCTTACAGTATACTATGGAATTGATAAGAAACATTTTTCAATTTTAATAAGGTCAAATGTATAATAATTTTTTCTTAATTAATTTGTTTATTGTTTTTAACCTGAAAACCCTCATATAAAATCTGGTTTAGCTTTCAGTGGCTGGCTCCTGAGCTCTAAAGAAACTTGCCTTCTTTGGAGCTATCTGATCTTTCTCTGGACAAGGGACATTTGGGGACAGTTCTACCTCTTCTTTTTAACTTCTTTCTTGGGCTTCTTCTCATAGACTGGGTTACCTTTTATAGCAGCATGAGCTTTCTTTTACGTCTCCTCCATGTCTGGAGTGACATTGTTCTTTATGTATTGAGAGAACTGGTTTTTTGTAAGCATTCTTCCATTAGGCAACCCATATAATCCACAACATTCTGACCCATGATAAGCTTCCAATGTACTTCAGCATTAAAGTCCTTGCTTGCAGAATCATAATCAGGGAATCATTTGGTCCTGTGAGGGACTGACAAGCCTCCATTCACAGCTCCTTTCAGGACCCCACAAACTTTATTGCCAGTGGTGGTCTTGGCAAGACCTGCATCCAAATAGCATGCAAAAGCACCAGGCTAGCCACTGATGCTTCCACATTGCCTTCATCGCCAGTAGCCTCCACTTGGCCTTCACAGATCTTGTCCATACCAAACCTGTTGAGAAACCTGTGGGGCAGCAGCAGCCCAGTACTATACACTGCAGCATAATTTGTTGGGCCAAAATTCACACCATATTTTGCCAGTTCGTGTGCATAAGCTGCGCAGACTGTCATATCCCCTTCTATACAGGCATAAGCAACACGATAAAAGTAAGTACAACACACCCAAATACAGAATGATAGTTTGTGTGACTGACAGAGACATCATTTGTCAGATTAATAATCATTTATTATGTATTCCTATATTATCTTCTGAAAGCCTTAAGTTTATGACTTGCACTTAAAACTCAAATTGGACTTGCTTTTATTGTATAGCTGATTTCTAATGGTACCATTATTAATATTTGGGGCTAGATAATTCTTTGTTGGTGGAGGTTGTCGTGGGTATTGTAGGATATTATGGAGTACCTCTAGCCTCTACCCACTCAGTACTAGTAGTAATCCACCCACAATTGTGACAACCAAAAATGCCCTGCGACATTGACAGATGTCCTCTGGGTGAAAAAGTTACCCTGTGTTGAGAACTACTGGTATATAGTATGAGGAAAGCTTCCCATTTTCATTTTTTTCAAAAAAAATTACCTCGGAATCATTTATTGAGTAAACATCGTCTCCATGGTGATTTTCAGTGTCACTTTGACACATTTAAAGCATCAATACAAGGGGGGCTATTTCTCATTTTTCTTTTATTATACAAGTCAGTTGTCTATCATTCTTCCAAAAGTTAAAAGGTTGACTACTGTAGCTTTACACAATCCTGTTATATATCATGGCAAGAGCCTCTACTTTATTCATTTTCGTCAGAAGCATCTTGTATGTAATTGGATTTTTGCAACTCTAAATACTCTAAAATAAGCTTGTCAATTTCTCTAAAAGATTTTGAAATATTTGACCAGAAGTGCATTAAATGTATAGATCAATTTGGAGATTTGTCATCTTTAAATTATTGAGTCTTCCTGTTTATTTATTACAAGCATAAATTGTGGAGGAAGAATGTCGAGGTTCAAGTTCCACTGCTACCCTTTATTAGACATTAGCCCTTTAACAAGTTATTTGACTCGATTTTCTCACCTCTAACTAAAGTGGGTTGCTGCTTACTTTGCAGTATGAAATGAAACTATATATAAAGTATCTAGAACAATTGCTATAACAAAAGACTATTCAGTTAGCACTAGATATTTTTAAGTTACAGGTGCCATTCTGTAGGATGTTCCTCCAAATTTTGCAAACTTCGTTTCTTAGACTTATTCCAAAATGTCATATTTTTGTTGTTGTAAATAGTCTCTTCCTCTATTTTGTCATCTGTGAATAGTATATAAACATGCAATAGCTTTTTGCAAATTGAACTTATATCCAGCTATCTTACTTTTTATTAATTCATATAATTTGTTTATAAATGTATTTGCTTTTCACAATTGTGTAAACTATAATTTATGAGTTTTGTCTCTCCTTGTCTAACCTTTACACTTTTTAGTGAGTTTTTTTGTTTGTTTTTTGTTCTTATAGAATGTATAGGATAATACTGAATACAAATGGTAGAGTAAATCATAAATGTCTTACCACAAAAAAATTGTAAGTGAGGTGAGGGTTATACTAGTCAGTTTGATTTAAGCTTTCTACATAGCATATGAGATCATCACATTGTACCCCATACATGTATGCAGTTGTGATTTAATAAAAAATTAAATTTAAAAAGGCATATTTTCCCCTGAAATTAAAGCATAGAAGTCATTTTGCCCTATGTTTTGGTTAATCTTATGTGTCAACTTGGCTAGGCTGTAGTGCTAAGCTGCTTGATCAAACATCAGTCAATATGTTGCTGAAAGGTGTTATGAGGTGTAATTAACACTTAAATCAGTAGACTTTGGGTAAAGCAGATCTCATCAGATCAGTTGAAGGCCTCAAAAGAAAAAACATTGACATCCCCCAAAGGGAAAGAAATTTTACCACAGTTTCTTTGTGCTGGGACACAGTATTTTATTCTGAATCAATTCCTGAAAGTGCCCAATCTTGCTTATCCTCCAATTGCAGCATTGGGTCTCCACGGGTAATTATATTTCCATCAAAATGCATGGAATAGATAAAGGATCTCAAAACATACCCAAACTTCTCACTTTGCAGTGAATTATATGAAAAACAGTTCTTGACAGGCTGGGGAAAATTCCTATTTTACTGTCAAGGGAGCTTAAGAATAGTTTATTTGAAATTGAAAAAATAAATGAAAAAAGAAAAATAACCAGTACACTTTTTTTCCAGTACATTTTTTTGATAAAGTTTTGCAGAACTGTTGACTGAAAAGAAAGATGTGAAGTCTTGAACATAGCAATATATTTTTCAGGTCTTAAACAAAATTATTACAGTAAAAACCCTATCAGAAGGTGACATGTTAGACCCTAAACCAGGGAACTGCTTTTGTGTACAAAAGAAGCAAATACTTGTTAAAAGATTACCTAACGTGGAGGTGGATCATGATGGCAGATGGGAACAATAGCTCAGCTCTTCTGGAACAACAGGTGAGAATGAATGGGCTAGATCATTCCCATGTGGAATAGTGGTGTGAAGCGGCAGTTAGGGGTGTGCAGTGTGGTGGCAGTTTGCTGGACTTGGAGTATAAACCACAGCTGCAGAGACTGCCAAGAAAAGGTTCTGCCCAATGGCTGCAGCAGCTGTGCAGCAGTGGTGGCAACCAGCCCCATCACGGAGGATTGCAGTTCCCAGTTTGTGGGGAAACTAAGTATTGTGTGGAAAGATTGGTGTTGTGTGGACTCTCAAGCGGAATTAGAAGGCCAGAGTGGGGTGCTGTCTGGTATCGCACCATCGGGGATAGGCAGCAGGAGAGATACTCAAAAGGGAAAGATTCTGGATGGGAGGAGGCCATTGTTTTGGAATTTGGGAGATTTTGATCACAGCAGGCACATTTCCGTGTGGGCCAGATGCAGTGATTTGAGTCTCACCCACAAACAGACATCCTACACTGGGAACTGGCCCAGGACATCCCACACTTCATGGGAACAGTTGCAGGGAGAATTTGGGAAACCTGCCTATGAAGATTTTTTGAGATCGGTGGAATCAACAGTTTGGCAGGGTCTAGGCGCCAAGTAGGTAATCAGGCAAACACCAAGAACATATAAGCCCAGGGACAGATATAAGCCTGGGAACCAGTCATAGTGTCATTTGTTGCTCAGAAAGTATATTGCAACATAAATATACTAAAGTTGATCCCTATTGTATATATAGTCGTATGTTTGTATATAATTTTCTTGCCTTTTTTTTCTCATTGCTCATTCTTTTTGCTTTTTTTTCTTTTTTCTTTCTTGTAGGAGTTATTATTAAAAAATTGTTTTTAATCGCTATTATGTTTTTGTTTGTTTGTTGTTCCCTGATTCCTTTATTTTTCTTAAGAGTCTCACTATGTCACCCTCAGTGGGGTGCTGTGGTGTCACAGCTCATGGCAACCTCTAACTCTCTTGGGTTGAGCGGTTCTCTTGCCTCAGCCTCCCAGGTGGCTAGGGCTGCAGCTGCCCGCCACAGTATCTGGCTCTTTTTTGGTTGTGGTTGTCATGGTTGTTTGGTGGAGCCTGGGCCAGGTTTGAGCCTGCCAGCTCTGGGGTATATGGCTGGTGCTCTGTCTGATAGGCTACGAGTGCCAAGCCATCCTCTTCCTCTTACGGTTGCTGAAAGTGTGTACATCAGGCTATTTGAGTTTGTGTGTGTGTGTTTTATTATTTGTGTGTCTGTGTGTTTGTGTGTCTGATTTTTGTTTGTTTGTTTGTTTGTTTGTTTGTTTTGTTTCAACGTGCCTTGTGTTCTGCTAAAAGCTTGGGCTGGCTATTTTCCCTAACTCCAATTGCAAAAAGAGCAAAGGGGATTGGAGGATGATAGCCAACTGAAGCCAGCTTTCAACAGAAGTTCCCATCCAGAGGGAGAGATAATGGCCAGAAAGAAACCAACAAAGCTGAAGGGTGGGAGCCGAGCTGAGAGAAGAGATTGATAATTGCCCATCTTCTCTGCTGAGGCAAGCTGCAACTCCAAGGAAACAAATTTCCAGTACAGAACCCACCCCAAAGAGGATGCATGTCCATCCCTTCCCTCAAGAGAGTTGCTCGCTTGCTTGCTGTGAGATCTCTACTGGTGAGCAGTGAACTCTTCTCTCACCCCACGGGAGCAAGTTGCTGGAAGCTGGGACTCCTTCCCCAGAGAATCCATGTTGTGAGCCTGGGCATTCTCCTGTCTGGCATGAAGGTTGAACAAATATTTTCCCTGCCACTTTGAACTTCCAGTCCACCCTTCCCCCTGGTGTGGCAGTCTAGAAGTGCAACACCTGCAGAGATCAGAACATTCATGATTCTTTGTTAAGACTGGGTATTGCATGGTCTGAGGTAGTACAGCTACACTGTAACTGTGAATCCAGTAACAGTGCAGAAAGGCACAGGGTGGAAGGTGTCAGCCTTGGCTCTGAGAAAGAGCAACTCAGCAGCATGGGGAGGCTTGGGTCTCTGTACAACAGGGGGAAGCTCAGGAACTGCTGAGGCATGTGACCCCAAGTGGAGACACCTCCCACCTAGCAGCAGCATTAATAGAGTGATGCCACCAGGCTCAAATTTCAGAAAGACAGCTCCTCAGTTCTGTAGACTTCTGGAGGGAGCTATATCTCTCATTGCAGGGATACCAGAGGAGCAGAGCAGCAGGAGCAAAGGCACAATTTCTGAGGCTGAAAAACATGTGCTGCTTTATTGACCTCTGGTTTGGAATGTTCTCAAGTGGAACACTCCCCCATTTCCATTGAGCCTCCAAGGTAATAAGAGTTCGAATACCCCAGCCAGCTGGTGGCAGAATGTGGTCATTTGGCCTACGAGGCATTGACTTCCCTCTGACTCTGGCAGGCCCAAATCCCTGGCACATTTGCTCATTGGAGGGAACTAGGCCACAGCCAGGTGGGGCTACCAGTGTCTGGGTATGACAGAAGTTCAAAGTGGGGAAGAAGGCATCAGCCCCCCAGGACTATTTTGCTGGGTGGGCCTTTCTGACTCCACAGAGCACCAGAGTGAGTTACACTTGAGCTTTCAGTGGACCCCCACTGCCTAGTTGCTGAAGATCTTTGGAACTCTCCCACCTGATCAGTGTTTGTGTTGACCAGGACAATTGGTTTGGAACTATTGACCTGGGCCAATTACTCGGGGACCCACCAAGATCATACCCTGGTTGTGTTGTTGAGGGAGTGTGGGATTTTCCTCTTCCAGTTGTTGCCTGTGGGGGGGTCTTAGTTGCTTATGTATCTCCACAGCTAAGATTTTAGTCGAAAGCCACTGATTCACTAGGACTGGGCAGAAACTAGCTGAATAAAGGTCAGAGTCATGTAGCACCACCACACCAAGCAGGTCCCCAGAATTTCAGGCTGTAGTACTGAATGGGACCTTTGTAAAGCTCTAGAGTAAAAGTCACAATCGCCAGTCCCAGTTCTTTGGTAAATGGCTGGTTAATTACAACTCCAGGAACCCTCAATTCAATTTAACCTTACCAGCTTCTCTAGCCAAATGGTGAAAAGTAATCCTGGTCAGAATCAGCAGAAAAACTCTGGCAACATGAATATTCAGAATAGATCAACTCCCTCAAGGAATGACAAAGGAGACAAAACAGAAGGTCCCCTTCATTAACAAATGACTGAGATGTCAGAAATCAAATTCATAATTTGGATTGCAAATAAGATTAACTGAAAGGAGGTAAATATGAAATTAGAAATTCAAGGAGCAATTCAAAAGTTCTCTCAAGAATTCAATGAATTCAAAGACAAAATCACTAAAGATTTTGACACATTGAGGTGGGAACTTGCAGCCCTCTAAGATCTGAGAAACACAGTAGAATCCCTCAGTAACAGAATGGAGCAAGCAGAAGAAAGGATCTCTGACACCGAAGACAAAGCTTTTGAATGCCCTCAAATGATCAAAGAGGAAGAGAAGTGGAGAGCAAAAATGGATCATTTCCTGAGAGAACTGTGGGACCACTCTGAAAGAGCAAACATTTGCCTTATAGAAATCCCTGAAGGAGAAGAGGTTGGTTCAAAAGGCACAGATACTGTACTCCAAGAGATAATTGAGGAGAACTTCCCAAGCATGGTAAGAGATACTGAAATTCTAATAGTAGACAGTTTCAGAACCCCAGCATGACCCAACCCAAATAAAGCATCTTCTAGACACATTGTAATCAATTTCGCCAAAGTTAATATAAAGGAGAAAATCCTAGAAGTGGCCAGACATAAAAAAAAATTCATAACCTACAAGGGGAAGAATATTAGAATGACTGTAGATCTCTCTGCTGAAACTTTTCAAGCCAGAGAGTATGGTCATTGACCTTCAATGTCCTAAAATAAAACAACTTTCAGCCGAGGATCCTGTATCCAGCTAAATTGAGCTTCATTTACGACAGAGAAGTTAAAAACATTAATGACATACACATTTTGAAGAAATTTGCCATAACCAAACCAGCTCTTCAGGATATTCTCAGAACCATCCTCCATAACAACCAGCACAATGCTCTACCACCAAAGTAAACTCACTCTGAAATTCTTGACCAAAACCAAATTCCCACAATGGTGAAAAGATTTAAAATGTCCACTGGACTCTCAAAAAACTTGACACCCAAAATATTACCAGGCTTATCAATACTCTCAATTAATGTGAATGGCTTAAATTATCCTCTAAGAGACACAGGTTAGCTGACAGGATAGAAAAACTTAGGCCAGATATCTGCTGCACACAAGTCTCATCTTACTTTAACGATAAATATAGACTCAGGGTGAAGAGATGGACATCTGTAATCCAGGCAAACAGAAACCAGAAAAAAGCAGGGGTGGCAATTTTATTTGCAGATACATTAGGCTTTAAACCTACAAAAGTAAAGAAAGACAAGATGGTCACTTCATATTTGTTAAGGGAAACACTCAATATGATGAGATGTCAATTATTAACATGTATGTGCCCAACCAGAATGCTCCTCCCTTTAAAAGGGAGACCTTAACAGACATGAGCAATTTAATATCTTCCAGCACCATAATAGTTGGAGAATTTAACACCCCTTTGGCAGTGTTGGATAGATCCTACAATAAGAAACTAAGCAAATAAATTTTGGATTTAAACTTCACCATACAACAATTGAATTTAACAGACATCTATAGAACATTTCATCCTAACAAAACTAAACACACATTCTTCTCATCAGCCCATGGAACATCCTCCAAAATTGATCACATCTTAGGTCACAATTCTAACCTCAGCAAATTTAAAAGTAGAGAAATTATTCCTTGTAGCTTCTTGGATCATCATACAATAAACGTTGAACTCACCAATAACAGGTATCTGCATACTCATAAAAAGTCATGGAAACTAAATACCCTTATGCTGAATGACAGCTAAGGGTCATAGAGGAGATTAAGAAGGAAATTGCCAAATTTTTGGAACAAAACAATAATGAAGACACAAATTATCAGAACCTGTGGGATACTGCAAAGGCTTTCCTAAGAGGGAAATTTGTAGTGTTGCAAGTCTTCCTCAAGAGAACAGAAAGAGAGGAAGTCAATAACTTAATGGGACATCTTAAACAACCAGAAAAGAAGAACATTCCAACCCCAAACCCAGCAGAAGAAAAGAAATAACTAAAATTAGAGCAGAATTAAGTGAAATCTAAAACAAAAGAATTATTCAAAAGATCAATGAATCAAAAAGTTGGATTTTTTTTTGAAAAATTCAACAAAATTGATAAACCTTTGGCCAACCTAATCAAAAATAGAAAATTAAAGTCCATAGTGTCATCAATCAGAATGACAAAGGCAAAATAACAACAGATTCCTCAGAAATTTAAAAAGTCCTTAATGAATACTACAAAAAACTTTATTCTCAGAAATATGAAAATCTGAAAGAAATTGACCAATACTTGGAAGCACACCAACTTCCTAGACTTAATCATAAAGAATCAGAAATGCTGAATAGACCTATATCAAGTACTGAAATAGAATCAACTATACAAAATCTCCTAAAAAAGAAGAATCTGGGACCAGATGGCTTGACATCAGAATTTTACCAAACCTTAAAGGGCAACTAGTACCTATATTACTTAACCTTTTCCAAAACATCAAAAAAGAAGGAATACTTCCCAGCACATTCTATGAAGCAAATATCACCCTGATCCCCAAACAAGGAAAAGACCCAACAAGAAAAGAAAACTATAGACCAATATCTTTAATGAACATAGATGCAAAAATATTCAATAAGATCCTAGCAAACAGAATCCAGCAACACATCAAACGAATTATACACCATGACCAAGTGGGTTTTATCCCAGGGTCTCAAGTTTGGTTCAATATACGTAAATCTATAAATGAGATACATCACATAAACA
>CAUYRH010111950.1:0-10042 GCA_963574655.1 Perodicticus potto
CTGCATTCAATATAATATTGGCTGTAGGTTTGCTGGATATGGCCTCTATCAGTTTAGGAAATGTCCCTTCTATATCTATTTCCTTAAGTTTTCTGATCACAAAAGGATGCTGGATATCATCAAAAGCTTTTCATGCATCAATTGAGAGAAGCATATGGTCTTTGTTTTTTAATTTGTTTATGTGATGTATTATATTTATACATTTACATATATTGAACCAGGCTTGAGAGTCTGGGATAAAACCCCCTTGGTCATAGTGTACAATTTGTTTGATGTGTTGCTGTATTCTGTTTGCTAGGATCTTATTGAATATTTTTGCATCAATATTCATTAGAGATATTGGTGTATAATTTTCTTTTCTTGTTGGGTCTTTTCCTGGTTTGGGGATCAGGGTGATGTTTGCTTCATAGAATGTGTTGGGAAGTAATCCTTATTTTTCTATGTTTTGTAAAAGGTGAAGAAATACAGGCACTAGTTCCTCTTTAAAAGTTTTGAAGAATTCTGATGTGAAACCTTCTGATCCTGGTCTTTTCTTTTTGAGAAAATTTTATATAGTTGATGTTATTTCAGAACTTGATGTAGGTCTGTTCTACATTTTCACTTCTTCCTGGCTAAGTCTAGGAAGATGGAGTGATTCCAAGTATTGGTCAATTTCCTTCAATTTTTCATATTTCTGACAATTGAGTATAGAGTACTTGTAATAGAGTATTTGTAACATTCATTAAGTATATTCTGAATTTCTGCAAAATCTGTGCGTATCTTTTTTCTTTCATTTCTGATTGTATTTCACCTTTTGGCTAGATGAGCATGTAAGGTGAAGTTGGATTGGGGACTTCTGGTGTTGTGGTTGACTAGCCCTTTACCAAACAGCTGGGACTGGTGACTGTAGCTTTTCCTCTACAGCTTTGCAAAGGACCCATACAGTACTATAGCTTGAGACTCTGGATACCTGCTTGGTGTGGTGGGGCTAGTTGGCTCTGTCTTGTATTCCACTGATCTCTGTCCAATCCTAGTGAATCAGTGACTCTGGGTTGATGTCTCAGCTGTGGAGAAATACAAGCATGTAAGACATCCTGCTCCCCAAAGGCAATACCTGGAATAGGAAAATCAAACCTTTCCTCTACAACAGAACCAGATTACCACCTTGGTGGGTCCTTGGTTGATTTTTCCAGTTCAAGAGTTACAAACCAAGTGTTCCAATCAACACCCACTCTAGTCAGAGCATTCAAAAGATCTCTAGCAACTAGATAGTAGGAGTCTACTGGTAGCTCAAATGTGGCTGACTCTGTTGCTCCAAGGAGTCAGAAAGGCCAGTCCAGTAGAAGGTTTGTACCAAGGTGTCCAATGCCTCTTTCCCCACCTTGCTCCCCCATCACCACTGGAGTCTGGTAACCCCAGTCTCTGGTAACCCCACTGCCAATCTCTGTTAACACAATCTCTGTAGCTCACTTCTGTCCAATAAGCAAATGTGGCAGGGCTTTGTATCTGTCAGAGTCAAAATATATTCAATGCCTCCTCCTCTCAGCTACCACCCTCTGCCAACAGCCAGAAGGGGGAGCTGAAGCCTGCCTGCCTCAGGTACTCAATGCCAACTGAAGAGTGTTCCACCTGAGCTCAATGTAAACCTTAGGATATCCAGACAGCAAATGTATTTCTCCCTCAACCAGCGCACCTTTGCCACTGCTGTTCTGCAGCTCTGGTATCCTTATAGAGTGAGGTCTGGTTCCCTCTGGCAGACCACAGAGTTCAGGAGTTGACTCTCCATAATTAGACCCTAGCAGGATCACTCTATTAATGGTGATGTTGGGTGGGAGGTTTCTCCACTTAGGTTTGCACACCTCAGCAGTTCCCATTTCTCCACCCATCATGTAGAGACCCAAGCCTCCACCCCCTGCTCAGGTACACTTTCTCAGAGCCAGGTCAGACACCTTCCACTCTGTTTCTTTCTGCATTGTTACCAAATTCACAGATATTACATAGCTGTGCTGCCACCATCTATGCAATGCCTAGTCCTAGCCAAGAATTGCGGACATTCTGGTCTCTGCAGTAGTTGGACTTCTAGACCACCAGACAAGGGGTAAAGGGCAGATTGGAAGTTCAAGTTGGCATGGAATATATTTGTTCAAACTTCCTGCCAGACAAGGGAATTTCATAGGCTCACAGCAGGGAATCTCTGAAGAAGTAGTCCCAGCTTCTAGCAACTCGCTCCAGTGGGGTGAGAGAAGAGAACCTCAGTTCACTGCTCACTAGTAGAGGTCCCACAGCAAGCAAGCAAGTCTTGGGGGAAGGGTATGGACACACATCCTCTTAGGGATGAGTTCTGTACTTGAAATTTGTTTCCTTGGAGTCACAGCTTGCCTTGGCAGAAAAAATGTGCAATTATCTATCTCTTCTCTTAGTTCAGCTCCCACACTTCTGCTTTGTTGGGTTCTTTCTGGCTGTTATCTTTCCCACAGGACTGGAGCTTCTGTTAAAAGCTGGCTCCAGTCAGCCATCATCCCCCATTTCCCGTTTTCTTATTGAATGTAAATATTGGAGGTATGGAAAATAGCCAACCTGAGGATTTAGCAAAACACAAGACACGTTGAAACAAAATGAATAAATAAACAAAGAAAAAAGCTACCAGACACACACACACACCAATGCACAGACAATCAGAAACAAATAAACAGACAAAATAAATAAATAATGACAATTAAAAAACTCTAATAGTTTTATGTAGGCACTTTTAGGCACCATAAGCAGGGAAGAAGAGGAAAAGAAAAAAATAGTATTAATAATAATTCAAAAAAGAAAATTAACAATAAATCCTACAAGAAAAGGAAAAACGCAAAAGAGAAAAAAGAATAAACAAAGAAAAAAGAAAAAAGGTACCAACAACATAAATATTATTCATATATGTGTGTGTGTGTGTGTGTGTGTGCGTGTGTGTGTGTGTGAATAATAAAAATATACGACTGTATGTATGCCGTAGGGATCAACTTTAGTAGGAATATATTTATGTTGCAATATTCTTTCTGGACACCAGGTGGCGCTGTGTGTGGTTCCCAGGCTTATACCTGATTCATGGTATATAGTGTTTTTGGTGGTTGCCTGTCTACCGGCTTGGTGCTTAGATCCCACCAAATTGTTGATTCCACCGAATTAAAAAAAAAAAAAAATCTTCACAGGCAGGTTTCACAAATTCTCCCTGCAACAGTTCCTGTGAAGTGCGGTATATCCTGGAGCTGCTTTGGGTGCAGGATGGCTGCCTGAAGGTGAGACTCAAATTGCTGCACCTGGCCCTTGCAAAAAGGTGCCTGTGGCAGTTGCCACTTCTGAAATTTCAAAATATGTCTGCTTCCTGACCAGGAACCTTCCCACCTGATTGTCTCCAGCAGCGTAGTGCCTGCTATGCTGCTCCAGACAGCACTCTATCTGACTGCCAAATTCTGCTCAGGAGTTTACACTTCACCAGTTTTTCAACACAACACCTAGTTTCCCCAGGAACTGGGAATTGTAATTTTCCTTAAGGGAGGGGCTAGTTACTGCCACTGGCGCCCGCCCCTTCAGCAGTGGCACAGAAATTTTTCTAGCAGTCTCTGCAGCTCTGACTTACACTTTGCTGCACACCACGAACTGCCTGTCTACACCAGTATTCCCCACTGGGAATGATCTAGCCCACTCCTCACCTGTTGTTCCAGGAGAGCTGAGCTAAACGTTTATCCCATGCACCATCATGCTCTGCCTCCCAGTTCACCAATTTTTAAACATAAAGTAAAAATTCTTGAAGAAAATTTAAATTGCTGCTTCAATGAATACGTGAATAATAAGGATGGAAAGCACACTTTTTCGTAATGTGGAGGAAGTTTTAGTGGTCTGTACAGACGATCAAACCATCTACAATATTACCCAAACCCAGAGTCTAGTTTAGAGCAAGTTCCTTTTGCTCGTCAATTCTACAAATGCTGAGAGATTTGAGAAAGTTGGGTAACAAAAGTTTCAAGTATTGCAGGTCGGTTAAGAAGCTTTAATTAAGGATGTTCTAACCATAAAAAAGCTGTGGTAAAAGAAGTAGAAGATGCAGCAAGTTATTCAGAAGATCTAGGTAAGATAATTGATAAATTTGGCTACAGTAACCAAAAGATTTTTAATGTAAATTAAATGATCTATTGGAGGAAGATGCCATCTAGGACTTCCATAGCTGTATATAAAAATTCAATGCCTGGATTCAAGAGCTTAAAAAAAATAGGCTGACTTTCTTGATAGGGGCTAATTCAGTTGGTGTCTTCAAGTTGAAGCCAATGCTTATTTATCATTATGAAAATTCAAGAGTCATCAAGAATCATCATAATCATGCTATCTTACCTGCACTCTATAAATGGAAGAACAAAACTTAAATGACAGCACAATTGTTTATAGTTTGGAACTGATTATTATATGCCCACTGTTGAGACATACTGCTCAGAAACAAAATGATTTCTGTTAAAACTTTACTGCTTATTAACAATATACTTGGTGGCCCAAGAGCTCTGTTGGATATGTACAAGATTCACATTCTTTTCATGACTTCTAACATAATATTCATTTCTTCTGCAATTCATGAATCAAGGAGTAATTTTGACCTTCATGTCTTATTTAAGAAATATTATTTTTAAAATTATAGTGTCCACAAGAACGGAGAAGCAAGAATCCAATATACTCAGTTCTGATATTAAGGTAGTATATGATCCAATACAGGGTGAGAGGTAAGGGATGAAGGGAGCGATTAGATGTGAGGTGGGAGGGGGATGGGGGGTCATTGTGTATGGCACACCTCTTAGGGGCAGGACATAATTATAAGAGGTTCTTTTCCTGACAAATGCAGTGTCACCTAATTCTTTGTACCCTTAGTGAGTCCCAAACAATAATAAAAAAAAAAAAAGTTCAAGCTGATGCACCTACTAAAGTTCCAGAGAACCACCACATCAACCGCCAGATATTTGAATAATAGAGCCCAGAAATAACAACAAGCTGAACTATTTTATGAGCTATCCAATTGCCTAAGCAATCCCCAGAGGGGATCACCTTGTTCAGCCCAGTTGACCCTCAAAATTGTCATCATATACTATGAGAAGCTGAAATAATCTCATCCTCTTTTGTGGCTTTTGCATGTAACTCTTTCCTTTACAATAAGATGTTGTATTTATAATGTTTTGTTGTATAAACATCTGAATTGTTCTTTATTCTATGGAGTTAGCAAGACATCTGGATTAAAATAAAAAAATTAATAACTATTTGATGAATAAATAATATATGGTGTTCATATGTAATGATTCCTCTATTGAATCTGGGCAAAGTTAATGGAAAGTCTTCTAGAGGGGATTTAACATTTTAATGTAAGTAAGAACTTTCATGATTCATGGCAACCAATCACAATACCGGCATTAGCATGAGTTTGGAAGAAATTAATTTCAACCCACAAGAATGACTTTGAGAAATTCAGTACTTCAGTGGAGGAAGTCAGTGCAAATGTGGTGGAAAGAGTAAGAAAACTACAATGATGCCATGAAATTGCTGATGATAATTCTTGACCAGACGAGGAATTGATTTTCATAGATGAACATAAAAAGTGTTTATTGTTTCTTTTTGAGATGGAATCTCTCCCTAGTGAAGATACTGTGAACATTTTTGAAATTAAAACAAACAATTTAGAATACAACGTAAACTTTCCTGATAAAGTATGGGCAGATTTGGAGAAAACTGACTGCAATTTTGAAAGAAGCTCCATTGTGGGTAAGAGGCTATCACACAGCAGTGCATGTTACAAAAAAAAAAAAAAAATGTTTCATGAAAGGAAAAGGCAATCAATTCAGTTAAAATTTGTTATTTTCTTATTTTAAGAACTTGCCACTGCCACTTCAGCCTACAGCAACTGTCACTCTCTTCTGTCAGCAGTCATCAACATTGAATGAAAATCCTCTGCCAGGAAAAGATACAACTTTCTGAAGGCTCAGATAATAATTATCAATTTTTTAGAAATAAAGTAATTTTTCATTAAGGTATATGCACTATTTTTAAACATAATGCTGCTATATACTTCATAGACTACAGGATCGTGTAAACATAATATTTCTACACAATAGAACACCAAAAGTTCTTGTAGCTTGTTTTATTCCAACATCTGATTTATTGCAGTAGTATGGAATCAAACCTGATAGCTCTCTGAAGTATGTCTGTGAAACTATAAAACTGTTAAAAGAAAAATTGGAAAAATTCTTCTTAACACTGGATTTGGCAATTACTTCTTGGATATGATGCCAAAAATTCAGGTAGAAAACAAAAATATAAATTAGAGTTTATCAAAACTAAAACTGTTGTGTACTCAATGATATTAACAAAGGCATGAAAAGGCAACCCAAAAATGAGAGAAAACATTTACAAGTCCTATATATGATCCTATAAGGGGTTAGTGTCCAGGATATTGAAAAAACATTATAGCTCAACAACAAATAATAAATCATTTTGCCACAAAGACATTTGCACAAGAATGTTTATTGCAGCTCAATTCATAATTGCCAAGCTGAGGAAGCAATCCAAACACTCATCAAACCAGGAATGGATTAACAAATTATGGTATATGTATAACACGGAGTACTTTCATCCGTAAGAAAGATGGAGACTTTACATATTTATGTTTACCTGGATGGAGTTGAAACACATTACTTAGTAAAGTGTCTTAAGAATGAAAAAAAAAAACAAAAACAAAAACAAAGTACTGAATACTAATCTAAAACTGATATATAAACAATTACACACTCATAGGAAGGATAAAACACAAATATAGTCTTGCAAGGAGGTGGGGTGAAGAAGGAGAGGGGAGTGGCCAGGGAAGAGGATGATTGGCCAGATCTCATCTAATGTGCACAACGTGCGCATGTTTAGCACACCCCCTAGGTGAGGGGCTCTTTTACAACTTGAAGTTTACACTGGAAGTGAGAACAATATAACCTAAAAATTTGTACCTCATATTAATTTGAAATATAAAAAAGAAGTGGGTAAAGAACTTGGATATACAATTCTCCAAAGAAGATATTCAAATGGATAATAAGCACAAGAAGCTATGCTCACCGTTACTAATCATTATGGAAATGCACATAAAAACCATGATGAATACAACTTCACATCAATTAGGGTGGCTATTATCCCCAAATCAGAAATACACAAAACATGATTAAGGATGTGGAGGAATTGAATTCCTTTTATACTGCTGGAGGAAATGCCAATTGGTGTATCCATTGTATAAGACAGATTGGTGGTTTGTTAAAAAGTTAAACACAGAGGCTCGGCGCCTGTGGCTCAAAGGGCTAAGGCGTCAGCCACGTACACCTGAGGTGGTGGGTTCGAATCCAGCCCGGGCCCGCCAAACAACAATGATGGCTGCAACCAAAAAAATTGCCGGGTGTTGTGGCGGGCGGCTGTGGTCCCAGCTACTTGGGAGGCGGAGGCAGGAGACTCGCTTGAACCCAGGAATTGGAGGTTGCTGTGAGCTGTGGATGCCACGGCACTCTCTCCAGGGTGACAGCTTGAGACTCTGTCTCAAAAAAAAAAAAAAGTTAAACACAGAATTACCATATAGACCAACAATTTCACTTCTAGGTATATACATAAAATAATTTAAAGCAGGAATTTAAACATATGTATTTACAATAGCCAAAAGGTGGAAACAAGCCCAATATCACTCAATGGATTAATAGATAAATAAAATGTGACATATATCAGAATATTTTTTAACCTTAGAAAGCAATGAAATTCAAGAATTGAGAAAATGCAAAGGTGGATTAGAAGCAGCCTCCTAGTAGCCTCTCCAAGGAAAAACCTGGAAAGGACAGGCATCAGCCACCACCAGTGACAGATTACTCTGCTCAGAAACAACGTTGTGAAATCACAGAGAAACAATGCAGGACACCAGAAGTGCTGGGGTAAATAAAAGAAATAACAAAGGAAACAGGTTGAGTAAATATAGATAACAAAAGTAGAGACTACACTCAGGGATTTCTTCAAGATCTGAGCTACTGGGTGGCCTGCTTTGCTTTCTACATCCCCCCGGCTGGGTTGGTCTAGGGACGGAACAGAATTCGGTGCAAAGCTGTCTTACCAGACAATGGTTATGGAGGGAAATGGAAAGCAGGTAGGGCCATGAAAGCTATTGGATGCACCACACCAGGTATGTAGCAGTTGGAAAGGGAGCAGATTGACACATGGCTCCTCTAAGTCATATTCAGTGGCTGGAAACCAAACGCTTCTCTCATAGAGTGCAGGATAATCTAGGAACAACAACTAACGATGGCGGGGCTTGGTGGGCTGCGATCAATCAGGGAGAAAACAGGCCACTGCTCCACTTTTGCGATTCCTAGAAGGGCATGGAAACTCCACAATCCTAGGGCTGAAGGTACTCATGTCAGCCCCACTTGATGTGGCTTCTGAGTGTCCCTAAAAAATTGCAGTTCAGTCTTCAGCCTTCCACATTGCCAGATTGGGCTCAACCCTTCGTGCCTGCACAACCTGCTTGAGCTGATGCCCCTGGCTTTGCCATCCAAGTAAGATCATCCCCGCTGTCGCCCATGAATCTTTTTTCTGATTCCAGGTCCTTTTTGGACACTGTGTCTCTGTCTCCATCCTAGCCCAGGCCCCCCAATTTTTTGTCCAGAACTTGACACACCATCCCTGAGCACTTGGCTTCCTTGACAGGCCTGAAACACCACCTGGAAGTCTCTGACTCTGGGTCTGGCACACAAGACCCCACCCCAGAGCATTCACCAATGTAGCAGTGATGGAAGTTCTGTTCCAAAGTCCAAAGCCCAACCAGGAAACTTCACGTCTCAAGCTGCCAGTTCACTGAGACCTGGATAAAGCAAGGTTTACAGAAAAGAGAGAATGAACATCACACCCAGCTGGAACTACCACTGATACTACAGCACCAACTATGAATCTGTCATTATTTAAATCCAGCAGGAAAATCCTCAATTATGGTTTAGAAACATCCTAACCTTTAGTTCAGAGTTGAGAAATGAAACCACAAATGAGGATAATTCAGCAAAAGAAACCACAAATGAGGATAATTCAGCAAATGAGGATAATTCTGGCAACATGAAAAATTAGAACAGATCAATGCCCCCAAGTAATCACAATGGAACTGTAGCAGAAAATTCCCAACATAAAGAAGTAGAAATGACATAAATGGAATTCAGAATAGGGATGGCAAAAAAGATGAGATGAAGAGGCTTGAGTAATATAGGTGAGGCAAAAAATAAATATATAAATAAATAAACGAGACTCTTGGACAGTATTATTTGCCCTTGTAGTAAAAATCACAGGGAAAGAATATGGTGGTTTCTATTTCTTTGGGTATATACTGAGTAGTGAGATTGTTGTATCAAATGGTAGGTCCAATTTTACTTCTTTGATAAGTTTTAACACCGTTCTTCATTAATGTTGTATGAACTTACGGTCCCATCAACAGAATTCAGCCTTCTTTTTCATGACATTCATGCCAACTTCTATTGTTTTTCAATTTTTTAATAACAGCCATTGATATAAGGGTAAGGTGGTACCTCATTATGGTTTTAATTCCCTGATAATTTGTGATGTTGAGCATTTTTCATATTTATTCAACATTCCTCTATCTTCTTTTGAAAAAAATCTATATTCATGACATTTACCCACTTTTTAAATGTGATTATTTGTTTCTTCCTGATTTTTTTTTTTTGCATTCACTATAGAATCTTGGCATTTACTCTTTTATAATAAGTACAGTTTGTGAATATTTTCTCCCATTATCTATATTGTCTATATACTCTGTTGATTATTTCCCTTGGTGTGTAGAAACTTTTAATTCATTTAAATTTATTTATTTTTTATCCCTTACCCCTCTCCCCGTCTTCTTGTGCTATAATTGGGTTATAGCCTTCATATGAAAGCTATAAATTAGCTTCATAGTAGGGCTGTATACATTGGATACTTTTTCTTCCATTCTTGAGATACTTTGCTAAGAAGAATGTGAGATCACACTTATGGTGCATCT
>CAUYRH010111951.1:0-13748 GCA_963574655.1 Perodicticus potto
TTTTTTTTTTTTTGTAGAGACAGAGTCTCACTTTATCACCCTTGGTAGAGTGCCATGGCATCACACAGCTCACAGCAACCTCCAACTCCTGGGCTTAGGCGATTCTCTTGCCTCAGCCTCCCGAGTAGCTGGGACTACAGGCCCCAGCCACAACACCCGGCTATTTTTGTGTTTTGCAGTTCGGCCGAGGCCGGGTTTGAACCCACCACCTTCAGTATATGGGGTCAGCGCCCTACTCGATGAGCCACAGGGGCCGCCCAACATTGGTCTTTTTAACCATTTTGAAGTGTGCAGTTCAGTTTTCCCCCCTCTAATGACCCAGGGTAGCCTCCCCATCTCAAGATCTCTAACTTAATCATATTCAGTTTCAGCGACATCTTTGGAGGGTCATTATTCTGTCTACCATGATTTCCTTCAAGCCACCAACCCCTCTTGCCCATGATTATCTGCCCCTGGTGGACTTGGGCTCCCCTGTGCAGGGCCAGGCCAGTCTTGATCCCTGCTATGTCCCCAGGGCCTAAACCAGGCCCGGACACTTGAATACCAACATTCATTAGCACTTACTTTAACCTGAGCACCTGACATGCTTGAAAAATGGTCAAATAGCAGCAGTGTCATCAGGTTCACTCTAATTTGCACCAAGCACAGCGGGTGACAATTTACACAGAGGGCCTTGCTTCCTCTGCACTTACACATACATGTACAATTTACACAGAGGGCCTTGCTTCCTCTTCCTCTTCAACAGTCTGTGAAGAATGAGCCAGTCTCAGACCCAAGCCCCAGGGAGGTGAATGAAGTTCTGATAGCCACACGGGTGGCACATTTGTAGGCTGGTGGGGAGTCACTGGGAAGTCATTTCAGGATTTGCTATTAAATTCCTGAAATACACTCATAGCAGTTGGTAGTCTCTGCCCCAGGCTTCCACATGGCCCTCAGGCTGCTTGGACCTCCAGAGCCCCTAGACCTCCTCATGAGCCAGTCCCAGTGGGGATCCCCATCACCTGAGTAGTCAGCACCCAGGCCCCTGGGTGGGGGTGTGAGAAGTCCTCCCCCATCTGGCCCCCAGCAATGCTCAGTGTGGTCAGTGAGTGACTGGTGGCTTGAAAACCCTGCAACCCTGGGTCTCCGGCTCCTTCGTGCTCCTTTGCCGCCTCCAGCAGGCACTGGCACCTTGGTACTACAGGCAGTGCCCCCCACTTCCCGGGCGCAGTGTGCAAAGGGACCAGAGGGCAGAACAAGAGGGCTTTGAGGCAGCCCTATCTCCGGAGGGAAGTGGGGACGATAGCAGCTTCTCACTTTCCCAGCCAGTCTCAGGGCAGAGATAACCCAGAGCAGATGGGGTACTGGAGTCCTGGGAGAGGAGGGCCACCCACCTGCCCGCCGGGTCTCCCACAATCCCTACTATCTCAGACTCCAGCCTGAAACCCGAGGAGCGGCTCGGAAGAACGGCCCAAGACAGGCAGTGATAAACCGGGCCAGAGCTGGTGGGGAGGAGGCCGCCACTCCAGGGCACCCTGGAAAATGCCCCTCCCAAGTCTGGTACCACCCATACCTGCCCCAGAGGGGCCCCCCTCACCCTGCGCTCCCAGAGCTACCCCAAGACACAGTCTCTGCCTCTCAGCCCCTTGAAGACCCGAGGGCCCTTCAAAAGCACTCGTCCAAGGCTGGGGGCAGTGGCTCACACCTGCAAACCTAGCACTCTGGGAGGCCGAGGCAGCTAGGTGGATTGCTTGAGCTCAGGAGTTCAAAATCAGCCTGAGCAAGAGTGAGACCCCCGTCTCTACTAAAAATAGAAAAACTAGGCCCGGCACCTGTAGCTCAAGTGGCTAAGGCGCCAGCCACATACACCAGAGCTGGCAGGTTCGAATCCAGCCTGGGCCTGCCAAACAACAATGACAACTACAACCAAAAAATAGCCGGGCATTGTGGTGGGCGCCTGTAGTCCCAGCTACTGGGGAGGCTGAGGTGAGAGAATCGCTTGAGCCCAAAGAGTTTGAGGTTGCTGTGAGCTGTGACACCATGGCACTCTATCTAGAGTGACAGAGTAAGACTCTGTCTCAAAAAAAAACAGGAAGCACTCAGTCTAGCCCTCTTGCTAACCAGTGAAGAGCTGAAACCAGAGAGGTCAAGCTCTTGCCCAAGTCACACAGCAGAGTGAGGACTTGAACACAGATCCCCTGGCTGCTGCAAGTTCCTCTTCAGCACACCAGACTCATGTTCTCGAATACTGGTCAAATGTTGGGAGGAGGCAGGCTAGGGGCTGGGGGCCCAGTTCTAAACTCTAAGGGGGGCTGGTGAACAGAGGGAAGGAGGACACACAGTTTGGGGGAGGACCCGGGGTGGGCGGCTCTGCATCTAACCCACTGTGATAACCCAGATCCAGGCCCTGCTCCTCTCTGAGCCTCCGTTTCCCAGGGTACTAAGTGTAATAATAGTTTTACCGTAAGTGTTGCACAGTAGACTAAATGACTTAATTTGTTAAGGGGCTCAGGACAGTGCCTGGCCCCTAGCAGACACTAGGGAGCTGCTATAGGTGCTGCTGTTGTCACACTGTCTCACGTACATGGTGGGGGCAGGGCTGGGTGTGTTTGGCTGTCAACCAGGCACCAGGCTCCCAGTGTCCACTCCTCCAGCAAGTTTCCTGAGGAGTGGCCGCACGGTGGTCAGTGCTTCCACCGGGAAAGCATGGGGGCCGTGGAAGGCCAGTGCCCAGAGCTGGATATACAGCCAGTTAATGAATGAATGAGTGAGTGAATGAATGAATGAGCAGAGGAGACCATCTGCCCATCTTTCACTTGGAGGAAAGACGCTTGGCCCAGCTTCCTCTCCACTTGGCTCCCTTTTTAGCTCCATGCCCTGTCCCCACCCTGGCCCCAGGTGGAAGCAAAAGGTGGACATTGTGGAGGAGGCTCCCACCCAGGGACAACTGTGCTGCTTCCCACAGACTAGCAGCCCGCTTGCTGTCTACCACCAGCCTGAAAAAGGCCTTCTCTGTGGGCCTGGAAGCTGCCAATATTTGGGGCCCGAGAGTGCAAGCTGGCCCAAGACTCTGAGCAGAGGCCCCTGCCTACAGCCAGCCCTGAAAGGCCATTGGCTGGAGGGTGGGTGACACACAGGCCTGGAACCGCCAAGGACCCAGTCCTGGCTTCATCACATTCACTTGCAGAATATAGGCAGCGAGATAAAGGCATTGTTAAATGGGGAAATTGAGGCCCAGCATAGGAAATGTCTTCCACAAGGTCACGGAGTGAGACAGTGGCCTACAGGAATAGGACTCAAGGCTCAGTTCATCCAGCTCACAGTGCTGGGTGAGCTGAACCTTCTTGTCCCCTCATCATCTACACCCTCCACCCCCACGATTTTATAATGCCTACAGACCCTCCTCCCCAGATGTAGGGTCCCAGTGTTGTGTTGTCCCCAGCCCTGGCTCTGCTGTCTCCCATGAGCTCCTCTGGGCCTCAGTTTCCTCACCATGGGTGTTGCTGATGACAGTTCTGATCTCATGGTGTGGGCGTGAGGACCAAATGAGAGGCTGTCATTTGAACAGACATTTCTCCAGAAAGGATACATGAATGGCTAATCGGCATTTGCAAAGGTGCTCAACATGATTGGTGGTGATTCAGGCGATGCAAATCAAAACCACGATGAGATGCCACCTCCCACCCGCTAGGGCAGCTATATCCAGAGCGGCAGGAGCCAGCGTTGGTGAGGATGTGGAGAAATTAGAGTCCTCGTACGTTGCTGGCGGGAGCACGAAGTGATTCAGCCGCTTTGGGAAACAGTTTGGCAGGTCCTCAAAATGTGAAACATAGAGTTGCCACACGATCCAGCAATTCCCCTCCTAGGTAGATACAAAGGAGAAATGAAAACATACGTCCTCACAGAGACTTGTACACGAACGCGCACAGCCACATTATTCTTAGGAGTCAAAAGGTGGAAACAAACCAAAATCGTCAGCTACGAGTGGATGAGCAAAGTGTGCTCTGTCCATTCAGTGGAATATTACTCAGCCACAAAAAGGAGTGAAGGGCTAACTGGAAGAAGCTGGGCACGAAAGGCCACATACTGTATGATTCCATTTATATGAAATGTGCAGAACAGGCTTGTCCCCAGAGACAGTAATCAGGGCTTCCTGGGGCTGGAGGCGAGTGGGAGCGACCACTGCCACGTGCTGGGTTTCTTTTTGGGATGATGAAAATGTTCCGAAATGAGATTGTGGTGATGGTTATACGACTCTGTAAATATACTAAAAACCCTTGAATCATATACTTTAATGGGATGAACTTTCAACAAAGTGCTGTAAAGAACAAGACAGTCCAAGTCAAGGCGTGTGCTTAGAAAGTAGGTGGCTGCCAAAGTGGGGGGGACGCCATGGCTTTTCTTGCTATTTGCGTGATCATCTCTTTTGCTCCTCAAACCCGCCCTGCAAGGCAAGTATTTGGCATATGAGGCAAGGTGAGTCTTAGAGAAGTGGGGAGCCCCAACATCTCCCTGGGCTTCTGGACAGACGGGGGGAGGTGCTGAGTTGCCAGGGCAGCCCTCCCAGGGAGATAGGCTGGGGGCGCCTCAAGCAGCATTTCCACATACCAGGCTTTGTAGGAGACTGGGGGGTGACTATAAGGGCCGTAAGGATCTGACCCTCCTATTCTTCCCTACTCTAGGCCTCTGTTTTCCCATCCATCAAATGGACTCCATCAATGGTTTTCAAACTGTGCTCCAAGGCATCCAAGAGCTGAGAAGAGATTTCCACCACCCTGGAGAGAGAATGTCCCTAAAGTCCTCCTGGGACTCCACCCATGTCCCTGTCTCTCCTTCAGTCCTGGCCTACCCCTCCAAGGCAGGATGTAGCTGCCATAGGTAGGTGGGAAAGAGGAAGGCGTGGGGGGTGTACACAGGAATCCACATCCTGGGGACCAGGAGATGAGAACTCCAGGTGCTTGTAGCCCAGCTTCCGGCTCCAGCCTAGGGAAGAAGCCTCAGCTGCCACCTCCCAGGATGAAGCTGCCTGGCTCAAAGCCCAGAGCCCTTCCCGGACATAGTGCCGGCATTCAGCTTCCCTTCTGCTGGAGGAGACACTCTGGAGCCTTTTGCTCAAGGGTTGGATCTCCAGACCTGGGCGGTCCGTGGCTCTGGCTACTGAGTCCCAGACACCCCAAGTACCCAGCAAGAGGGTAAAGCTGGATCTGTGCTAAGCACTGGGGCCCCTGTCCTTGGGGAAGTCACAATGCCCCTACCGTGTTTGCATGTGTCTAAGCCCAGTGTCAGAGACCCTCCTGTGGAAAAACCTGTGAAGTGGGCAATAAGGAGTCGCAGGCCAGAGAGAGCATCTGGTCCCTTCCAAAGGGGAGCTGCCACTTAGCTCTAGCCAGCTATTGAAGCCCGAAATCTGCATTTTAAGGTGCAATCTCCAGATTTTGGAAAAGTTTTGTAAGCAAAACACATTCCTGTTTAGGTACAGCCTGCAGGTTGCCAGTTGTCAATATGATTTCATGGATGAATAGGACATCCATCTTATACCCATCTTATGGATGAGAAAACTGAGCCACAGGAGGAGAAACAGCATTAGCAAAGTCCCCCCAGGGGTAAGTAGCAGAGTCCAGACTCAAACCCAGGTCTCCCAATTCTAGATTCGAGCAAGAACGCTTCCAGGAAACTATCCCCTTGCCTGAAAAAAAAGCAAAAAACAAAAAAAAACCCAATAAAACAAAAACACCCTTCCGTCTACAGTCCGGCTGAATAACAATGGATCCCCCACACCATAGTACAAGGAAGCTCTCCACGTGCTGATGCGCACCATTCTCCAAGAAGTGAGTGCTGCAACTTACTGGGTATATTAATGGGGTGAAAGAATACAAATCTATTTTCACTCAGAGCAGTGGCTCAGGGCTGTAATCCTAGTGGTCTTGGAGGCTGAGGCAGGAAGATCCCTTGAGCTCAGGAGTTCGACACCAGCCTGAACAAGAGTGAGACCCCCACCTGCAGTAAAAATAGAGGCAGGTGGCAGGCATTGTGGCAGGTGCCTGTAGTCCCAGCTACTCAGGGAGCTGAGGCAGGAGGATCATTTGAGCTAGGCTGATGCCACTACACTCTAGCCTGGACAACAGAGTAAGACTGTCTCAAAAAATAAAAAAAAGAAATGGGCTGGAGGATGGGGCGGGAAGGGAACTTGTCACTACATACCCTTTGATGTATTTTGATTGTTGAACTTATGAACATATTAGTTCTCCGGCAAGTAAATGTTTGTTTGTTTTAATTGTTCCCTTGTTTCATTCTCTGAGCCTTAGACATGAAGGACATTTGCAGGTGTCCCTGACGTCTGGGGCCAGCTCCTTGGGAGCTAGAGAGGATGGGGAGGAGAGCTATTTCTGGATGAGGCCTACTGGGCACCAACACCCCTCGAATCCCCACCCACCCATGCACCTGATACGTGTTCGGTCCTTACCGCTATTTCGGGATGAGGCAGTTCCAATCCCCATGTCACACATGAGAAAACTGAGTCACACAATCGGAGTTGTGGCTCATACCGGGGACCAGGTCTTTGGCCCACCCCCACTCTGTGTCAAGCCGTCCTGGGTCTCAGCTGAGCAGCCATAGCCTGGGGTCTGTCACAGCCCAGCCCAGGCCCTAGGCCACAGGCTCAGGCTCAGGTTCCTTCCAGTCCCAGCCACACCCCCACACTCCTGCCTGGCCAGCTAGACGAAGGAGGCAGCTGCATTCCTTCCGGAACAGCCCCATCCCAGGTCCAGAGACCATCTGGGCTCCAGGCAGAAGCACTTTCAGCCCTGGGCCTCCGGTCCAGCTGGGGCTGCAACAGCCCCCCGCAGAGCCAGAGCCTGGGAATCTCCCCATACATCCTGCCTGAGGTGGGATCTGCATGCACCTGGGAGTTCATGGTGTCCCCTTGAGCACTGCCAGGAAGGGGTTAGCACTTCAATGACTCCTCCAGTAAAGAGACCAGAGAGGTTAGACCATTAGCCTAAAGTCCCACAGCAAGCGGACAGGAAGATCAACGACACTGTGACCAGAGTCACCTAGAGGAAATACACAAGCATTCTCCATGGGAAGGAGACACACCACACAGACAAAGCCCCTCCCTGTTTCCCCAAGGACTTGTCCCCTCCGAACAAGTCACTGAATTGTGTGGGGAGTGACTACTTGCAGCCCCCAGACTCCTCCTGAGGCAAGGACAGTGTATATGGTGCTCACCACTGTGTTCCCAGCTCCTTGAACTTGAAAATATGGAGATTATGCTGGATTATTTGGATGAGCCCAGTGTAATCACAAGGGTCCCTAGATGTAGAAGAGGAGGTCAGAAGAGCGAGTGTCAGGGTCACAGAGACTCTGCCACTCTGCTGGCTTTGAAGGGGAGGAAGGGGATACAGGCTGAGGGACACAGAAGCCGCAGGAGCTGAGGGGTGAGGAAACCCCCCTAGCATAGTGTTTTTCAACCTTTTTTATCTCACGGCACACTTAAACCTATAGTTAAAGTTCTGTGGCTCACTTAAATTATTTTGATCAAAAAAAAAAAAAAAGTAATAAAAAATGCTAGTGCAGGGCGGCACCTATGGCTCAAAGGAGTAAGGAGCCGGCCCCATGTGCCGGAGGTGGTGGGTTCAAACCCAGCCCCAGCCTAAAAAAAAAAAAAAATGCTGGCGTAGTGGCTCACGCCTGTAATCCTAGCACTATGGGAGGCTGAGGCAGGTGGATTGCTGGAGTTCAGGAGTTTGAGGCCAGCCTGAGCAATAGCGAGACCCCGTCTCTAAACAAATAGCCAGGCATTGTGGCGGGTACCTGTAGTCCCAGATACTCGGTAGGCTGAAGCAAGAGGATCACTTGTGCCCAAGAGTTGGAGGTTGCTGTGAGCTATGACACCAGAGCAGTCTACTGAGGGTGACAAAGTGAGACTCTGTTTCAAAAATATATATATAGGCTCAACAGGCTAAGGCACCAGCCACGTACACCTGAGCTGGTGGGTTCAAATCCAGCCCGGGCCCGCCAAACAACAATGACGGCTGCAACCAAAAACTGGCCAGGCGTTGTGGCGGGCGCCTGTAGTCCCAGCTACTTGGGAGGCGGAGGCAGGAGACTTGCTTGAGCCCAGGAATTGGAGGTTGCTGTGAACTGTGATGCCACGGCACTCTACCCAGGGTGACAGCTTGAGGCTCAAAAAAAAAAAAAAATGCTATCATGCATTCAAAACTCAACAAAAAGGTAAAAAGGTGCTGGTCCAAGGTACTAAATAAATGATTTCAGTGGCCAGGTGGCTTTACTAAGCTAACAGTCCTAGGCAGAACTCTTAGTTAACTAATCTTTTTTGGCTGTTCATCTGGCCTTACCCTCTGCTGTTTCTTTCCAGTCTTTGCTCTCTCTGGGACTCAAAGTGTAAGTGCCTTTGCATTATGATATAGGAGAAAAGCAAACAAAACTGCTGCTTTGGAGGAACTAGAGAAGTTCTGTTCTATGAGACTCTCTTACCCCCTCAAACACTATTGTACTGCCTCCGCTCCTTCCCATCAACCACCCCCAAATATTCCGGTTTGCTGCCTTGGTCTTACAACTAGTGGATGCATAAGTACTATTAACCCTGTAGGCAATAACTTAGATCTTCTCTATCTTCACCACCGCTGTGTCCCCGGGGCCCAGCACATGGGTTGCTATATTTAGGCTTTCGGTAAAAATTTGTCAAGGGAATGAATCAATAAATGCAGGCTGAAAATAAGCACCTGTTTGAGAATGGTTAACATAGATTTGTGATCCATAAGTGAATGTTTTGGGAAGCATAGGAAGTTGAAGTTTATCTCTGAACTTTTCAACTTGACTTCCTGGAGGGCAACAGAGCTTTCCTACAAACCGTCTAATGCTTTGCAGAGACAAAATAGACTAGTTCAGTTTAGAAAATGGTCTATCAGTCAGTCACCTTTGACAGAGGCCCTGTTGTAATTCATAAGCAATAGTTATCAGGCAGAAGTATTTGCTTGCAAGTTCCTTTATTGTTTCTTACAGCATAGGGAAACTGTTTTGTGGGCGATCAAGATAGCAGGATCTGTGAGAGGAGAGTTCATGAACACTGACTCAGACAGACAGTGGGTGGGGCAGGAAGAGAAGGCTGCACACTGATTTTAAAAAAGAAAAGGAAACTACTGGCTTTTATTCATGCCTTCAACAGAAGTAGCTGAGCACTTAGAAACTTAACCAATACAAGGTCAATCTGTAAGAAGAACCTGAGTAGGGTAATTCAGGGTCATGGGCAGTTCCTACAAAGTGCTATCTCAAGGTGGAAGGGCCTGAGAACGATGAGACTTGGGATAATCAGAGTAATAAGGCTTACCTTTGTTTAGTGCTTTCTGCTGTACAAAATGGTTTTGAATGTTATCTTACCCAGGGATACCCTTTAAGTGTGTGCACCAGTGGAGTCCATCATCGACTCTACAAAGTTCCTATAAATGTAGATGGAGAGGTTATTCCAGCACACATCTGTCTCCTTGCTGTGAGCAGTTTCCAGTGAACACAGGATTCCAGAGGATGGTGACTCAAGACATTTGGCCAGAAGCTGGACTGGAGCAGGAACTCTGTAGAGCATGTCCCATTTCTCTGCCTGCATACGCCACCCTTTCAGGTTCCCAAGAGAACTATTTCCATTCCATATCCTTGAGCTTTACTCACTACAAAACTGCCAGTGATTGCATCTTCAGTCTACCCAGCCTAAAATGTACTCCCATTTCCTCCTTCCTACCGGGCACCACCCAATTTTCTTTTCAGGACACTCCCATCACCTTCTTTCTTCTTCCCATATCATCACTTGTCTCTCAAGTCCTGTTGATTTCTTGTATACTAATTAGTTATGTCACTTGCTGATTAGTTGTGTCACTTACTAATTGTAAAACACTGCCCACTTGATTCTAGTAAGATTAGAAATATGTTTTTTGGGTTTTTTTTGAGACAGAGTCTCACTTTGTCACCCTTGGTAGAGTGTCATGGCATCATTGCTCACAGCAACCTCAAACTCTTGGGCTCAAGTGATTCTTTTTGCCTCAGCCTCCCAAGTAGCTGGTACTACAGGTGCCCACCACAATGCCTGGCTACTTTTAGAAAGGGGTCTTACTTTTGCTTAGGCTGGTCTCCAGTGAGCTCAGGCAATCCAGCTGCCTCTGCCTCCCAGAATGCTAGGATTACAGGCATGAGCCACTGTGCCTGACCTTAGAAATGTTTTTAAAATCTTTGTTTCTCTTCTGAGTGCCATGATTCAGTATCAGATATACTCTGGGGCAGAGGTATTCAAACTTTGGAGTGCTTTCTTACATTAGAGGCTACTTTAGCCTACTGGTGAAGGGGCCCCTCCCAAGATCTTCTGAGCTCAAGTCACAGACCTCCTGCACCTGTGTTTTTAACACACTCCCCAGGAAGCACGGAAAAGTCCAAAGCTTGAGAGTCAATGTCATATTATCTGATCTGTTCAAGAAAAACAACATGATTGCAACAGTGACCTTAACACTATTTACTCCTGTTTTGCTAAACTCCTCTGACCCGATACCCATATCCTCCTGTCTATTTAAATTATTATGGTCCAAGTGGTAGGTAGCTCCTTTCCTCTCCTGAAATTACCATCAATTGAAAAATACATGCAGGATTCAAAATATTGCCTTCATTATTCATAGAGATGATTGGAGAACATAGCTTTGAATCTGCTGTCAGTTGGGCTTAATAATATTCCCTCACCAGTCCTCTAAGTGCAGGCATAGTTACATAGTCACTTAGCACAAGCAAACAACCGCAGGCCCCTTAACTCAAGACAGAGCAGGAAGGAATGCATGAGGACAGAATGCATGCCACTAAAGAAGAAGGAGGAGGAGAAAGGAGAGAAAGGCAGGAGGAAAAAGAAAGAAAAGGAAAGAAAAGAGTAGGGTAGAAAGAAGAGGGAAAGGAAAAAGGCTGCACACATCCGGTTCATTTCTTTTCAATTCACCAATCAGAAAACTTACTCCTAAGCACAAAACCACTTGACTTAGACTTTGAAAACTAATGGTTTCCTTCCTTCCTTCCTTTTCTCTCTTTTTTTTTTTTTTTTTTTTGAGATAGAATATCACTTTTTCACCTGGGCTAGAGTGCAATGCATCATCACAGCTTACTGCAACCTTAGACTCCTGGGCTCAAGTGATCCTTCTGTCAGCCTCCTGAGAAGCCAGTGCTAACAGGTGCCCACCACCACACTTGGCTAATTTTTCTATATTTTTGCAGACAGGATCTCGCTTTTGCTCAGGCTGTTCTTAAAACTTCTGTCCTGAAGGGTTCTTACCTTGGCAGCCCAGAGTGTTAGGATTACAGAAGTTAGAGAAGAAAAGGCAATCCTCCTTTAAAATGAAGCCATTCAATGCCAATTCCAAAGTTCTAGAATTTTGTCTGTTTGGTCATTTTACTAGCAAGAATTTAAAATACTTCTACAGGCCCTGTTAACTTATTTGCTGGTATTTCATGTTTGTATTTCTGAAAATTATAGCTTTAAACTTGTTGGCACTGAACTCTGAAGTTATGAAACACCTCATGACATGGCTTTTCTTAGCTATTCTTTTTTTTTTGAGACAGCGTTTCACTTTGTTGTCCTTGGTAGAGTGCCCTGGAGTCAAAGCTCACAATAACCTCAAACTCTTAGGCTCAAGCAATTCTCTTGCCTCAGCCTCCTTAGTAGCTGGGAGTACAGGTGCCTGTCACAACACCTAGCTATTTTTAGAGATGGGGGTCTTGCTCTAGGTCAAGCTGGTCTCAAACTCATGAGCTCAGGTGGTCTGCCCACCTCGGCCTCCCAAAGTGCTGGGATTACAGATGTGAGCCACCACACTCCGCATTTTAGCTAGACTTGCCTTCTCCACTACCCCTCTCATGCCACTTCTGAGAGGCCCTTGTTCAAGGCTGTCCTCCTGCACCCACTGCTCTAAGTGTCGGAATTTCTTTCTTTCTACACTCCCTAAATAGGCTCAACATTTACATGACTTTAAATTTATACCTAACCCAACCTCTACTCTCCAAACACACCTCTCCAACAATCTGCCTCGTTTTCTATCTCCATTTGGATGTCTCAGAGGTATCTATAACTCCCAAACAAGTATTCATTTCCACCCTCGTCACACTCCTCAAACTGGCTCCTTTTTCCATCTTCCCTATCTTATAAATAGCACCACAGTCAAGTGAGTCATCAAAGTGTCACCCAAAGTATCTTCCTCTTTCTCAACTCCTACATCCAATCAACCCATCAGCAAGTTCAGTCATTATTTCAGCTTTCATAATCCATCTGAGCTCTCTCTTCCTCTCCATCTCTATTGCTACCACCTTCCTTCATATCACCATCATCTCTTGACTGCAGTATTGCAATAGCCTCCTTATTAGTCTTGCTTGTAGTCATGCTATTCTCCAAACCACTCCTAGGGCAGCCAATGTAACTTTTTAAAAATATAAATCATATCATGTCACATCTTTTATGTAGCTGCCTGCTACATTGAGAATAAAATCTATTGTCCTAATTCCATGTTGTTACAACCAAGGCCTGCAAAACCAACATGGCCTGGCTGTTACCCACCTCATCTCCTGCCATTCTCCTCCATACTGTCCACCCTACTCCAGCACATGGTAAACTATTTCCACCCCACTAATACTCTTGTTAAAAAGTCCCTCAGCCTACAGCTGTCTCCTCCTTTCCCACCCACAAAGTTGGTTTCTTCTCTGATCTCAACTTTGTAAGACCTTCCCTGGCCCCATTAAGTGAGTCCCTGTTGGGGTGTGGTTCATCCTCTGCTCATAGGCATTGAGTCTTGACCTCTGCAATCATCTTTCTTTGACCCATTCTTCTTTCACTTTATGCAATGAATGTCCAACAAGTCCAGTTTGTCGCTTATTCAAATCTGTTTATCCTCTCTGTCTCTTCCTATAGCACAGTCCCGAGAGACATCACTGGTGGCTTTGGAGGATGGACCAGATTGGAGAGGACAGAGATGGGCTTTCTATGTGGGCTTCCATGCCAGCAAAAATTAGCCCCCTGATAATCTGTGGTAAATTAGAAGACACACTACAGCACCCCACATTTATGTTTCTTTACTGTGAACTTATTATGCTCACTTATTTTCATACTAGTCACATCAGATCTATATGGTTCTTAACTTTTTGAGAAGTTTATCAGTTCCTGTGAATACATATTAAAAACCATGGATGTACATGGCTTCTCAGAAAAATGTACAAAAACACAAAATTTTGCAAATCATGAGGGAAAGGAATTTTAGGATAAACTTCTGCTTTAGTAGTCCATTGTCTGCTATTTTGGATACTAGCAGTGCTATCTAGTCTTTTCACTCAGTCAAAAAACACTGGGGAGCTACAGTGAGGCCAAGCACAATTTAAGATGCTGGTTTTGTACACAGTATAGAACAAATACTAGTCTCTTCCTTCCTGGAGCTGGCATTCCAGCAAAAGAGATAGACCTTAAACAAGAAAACAAATGATAATATAATGGCAGGTAATGGTAAATGTTTTTTTTTTTTTTTGAGACAGTCTCAAGCTGTCACCCTGGATAGAGTGCTGTGGCATCACAGCTCACAGCAACCTCCAATTCCTGGGCTTAAGTGAGTCTCCTGCCTCCACCTACCAAGTAGCTGGGACTACAGGCGCCCGCCACAACGCCCGGCCATTTTTTGGTTGCAGCCATCATTGTTGTTTGGCAGGCCCGGGCTGGATTCGAACCCGCCAGCTCAGGTGTACGTGGCTGG
>CAUYRH010111952.1:0-16952 GCA_963574655.1 Perodicticus potto
GCAGACACACAGCCATGCACACTGGCAGAGAGGAGGACACAAGTCACCTGCGCAGACACACAGCCATGCACACTGGCAGAGAGGAGGACACAAGTCACCGGCAGACACAGCCATGCACACTGGCAGAGAGGAGGACACAAGTCACCGGCAGACACAGCCATGGACACTGGCAGAGAGGAGGACACAAGTCACCTGCGCACACACAGCCATGGACACTGGCAGAGAGGAGGACACAAGTCACCTGCGCAGACACAGCCATGCACACTGGCAGAGAGGAGGACACAAGTCACCTGCGCAGTCACACAGCCATGGACACTGGCAGAGAGGAGGACACAAGTCACCTGCGCAGTCACACAGCCATGCACACTGGCAGAGAGGAGGACACAAGTCACTGGCACACACAGCCATGCACACTGGCAGAGAGGAGGACACAAGTCACTGGCACACACAGCACACAATGCGCCCTAAGCTCACTGCAGACCCGTCTGGACGCAGACCTACTTTTTGTCTTGAATGTGCCCTTCCACTTTATGAAGCTCTTTTCCAAACAATCCGCATGGTTTAAAGTTAAGTACACACTTATGTCCGGTCCTGCAGGAAAAACACACACAGGCTTCTGTTGTGTGATATGAGATGTCCCCAGAAAGCAAATCTACAGAGAGCTGGAGGCCACCTGGGCAGGCAACACAGGAAGACTACAAATGGCTGTGACAGGCCCTTGCAGCAGTATGCAAATGTCCCAAGCCCAGCTGGTGGGGACGGCTGCAAAACTCAGTATATTTACTAAAAATAATGTAAGTGTCCACTTAGAATGGGAGGATTTTTTTGATACATAAACTGTTTCTCACAAAGCTGGTAAGACTGTACCAGTCATGCACTTCCAGGAACGAGGTATCAGAGATCGGACGGCACGTGATGTCTGAGATGGTCACTGTGTTTTCACCTGGGGATGACAACACTCCCTAGCATAGTTTAAACTCCCCAAATAAAGTGACTACTGTGGCTGTGAACAGCACCACTGGCCAGAGTCAAGCCCACTGCAGGTGGCAGGCCCCGCCCGGAGTCCTAGATGGTTGCACTGCAATCAGGCGGCGTTACCACCCAGAGTCCTGGACGGCCGCACTGCAATCAGGCGGCGTTACCTGTGGTTTAAAATCTCCACAGTCCCGTACTGCTCGATCCACAGCTTCCCGATGATGACGTTGTGTACACAGCAGGTGGGGTTGGTCCAGGTATAGGCTTCGTTGTGTCTGTGACCAGGGCAGAAAAAAGCAAGTCAGGGGTCAGCAAAGCACAGACACTGTAACCGGAACTGCAGGGACCAGGCAGACCCAGACATAAGTGCCAGAAGTCAGCGGACGAGCAGGGTACTGCTTTGAAGTCCCTCGTGAGTCTGTTTATTTAGCATTTATTTGAAATTTATTTCTTCTTTTCTTTGTAGCCTCAACAAAGCTTTCTACACAAATGTCAAGACAAGTTAACGAGCAATAAAGACCAAGACCCAGCAATGGCTTTCTCGTGAAGTCGTCAGAAGTAAAACCAGGCCACCAAGGACGCACTGCACTGCACAAGGCCTGGGCCTGGCCATGGGGAGCCGGCGCACGGCAGGAGAGGATGCAGGTTGGTCCTCGTTCCCAACAGCTCCCTACCCTCCTAAACGGCCCTGCCCAAGGAAGAGGAACCCACAGATGTGAGACACAGGTCACCAGACCCAGTCTCGAGGGAGGCTGCCTGAAGGAGCCACAAGTAAGGGTAAAAAGCCACTCAGAGCAGGAGGATTTCATGACCTCAGATTTCCTCGGTGGAACCCAAACACTGTGCTATCAGGTCTGCAGCTGTCAGCTCCCGGCACCCCGCCCGGACAGACGGCAAGCACACCGAGCACAGCGGGTGAGGCGCGGCTGCAGGGCACTGGGGAACTTCCTGGCAACCAGCCCGGCTGGACCAACACCAAGCAGCAGCCGCACGAAATGCTCCTCACAGCGCATCGCAGTCCAACAAGACGCCCAGCTCCCAACACCAGCAGCGAGCCTGCAGCCTGGCCCATGTCTGCAAAGGGTCCGGCTGGGCACTCATCATGGGCTCTAAGGTATCTCTGATAGACATCAGCTTGGAGGGCATTTGGGCAAGGAAGAGCAGCCTAAATGGCTGGGGCGGCCTCCAGAACGGCACCTCCAGTGAGGCCCCTGGCTCTGCCAGGCCTGTGTGACTGTGGGTGTGAGGAGGGCCTCTCACTAAGGGCACAGCTGCCCTGCTGTGCAGGGGGCACACGAGGGGTCTAGAGCAGGTGCGTGGCCCTCCAGCCTCAGCACAGTCTGGCCCCGCCGCCACCCCTATTGGAAGCCATGAGGGATAATAAGCCCTGGTCGTTTTAAGCTGCTAAGTTTGGGTCCTGTGCTACAAAACACAGTAGCAACCAAAGTGAGAATTCCCAAGTAACAAGGCCCAGCAGGATGCTCACTCAGAGAAGATGGGGTGGGGGGGCTGACATTTGGGGGAGGGGTAGGATTTCCCACAGGGAGGAAGAGTCTTGGTGCTTAAGGACAGCAGGTTTCCTCCCAAACAAGCAAGAAGTTTCAGTCTCCAAAGAGGCAAGCTGGGTGGCTGCCACTCACCTAAGCAGCTCCAGCGTGATGGTGCCCCGTGGCTCTGCCTCGACGCTCTTGCCCCAGAACTTCAGCTTTGGGTAGATGGAGCCGTGGAACAGGAAGTCCTGGCTGAGGCCTTCGGAGTGGAACGCGCTGACGGGAGGGTGGTGGCTGACCTGCTCTGAGATGAATCTGAATCCTAAGTCCTCCCTGGTCCAAAAAACAGGGAAGGAAGAGGGAAAAGAGTCAGAGCCACGTAGCGACAGCAAAGGTGGACTCCACAGAGGGCACTGGTGGCCCATGGGGACACCTGCCACTCGCCCTCTGACGTCACACTTGGCCTAATGTCGACACCAGACAGACACACACACACACACAAAGGAGCTCACAGAAAACAAGCAACAGCCCAGGGCACACGCCCCAACCCTGTACCGCTCCGTGGGACCACCCAGGCCACACAGGTGTTGGCCAGAGACGCCGTGGTGCAAGTGGAGAGGCCACCCCTCCAGACGAGACTCCAAGCTCTCATCCTGACCCTGAGGGACACTCAGGCCCAGTAAGCCCTCAGAGGCTGCTCCTTCCAGCCTGTCTGTGAGGCTCCTGAAATCTCAGTGATGGGATGTCTTATCCCCCGAAATATTTCTGGCCAGGAAATAGGATTTTTAGCACACTCTCTTTTTCAATAAAAATGTCAGTTTTTAATTGTTCCGGAACTCTGAATACACCTACAGTTGTAGTCATTAAAAATTATAAAAGCTAAACCACATAATTACTAACTTAACTAGAATCAGAATTTCTAATCGTTAGAGAGGAAGGAAAGTAGAAAATCTGGATTTTAAAAGGTTGTCTACCAAGGTATATAATTTACAAAATGAATACTTGTCTAAGAAAAGAAAGAGTATTTTTAGCTACACAGAGGAGTGTGCAGGGACCACAGACGTCAGGAAGGGCTCAGCGCCTGTGTGCTCTGTCCCCTCAGGACTAAGGGGTCTCGGGGGAGCACGAAGTGCAGGGACACTGACAGGTTTGGTCTGGACAGAGAAAGGAGGCAAGTGACACTGGCGGAGTGGGACGGAGCTTCAGTTTGCCGTCTGTGGAGCTCTGGCTCTTGAGAGAGGCTTGCCGCGGGGGTCACATCCCAGCCAGCACCTCGCTGTGCACGGGCTTTCCGTCCACACTGCTGCTTTGCTACCAGAGTTTTTCCTGCTCTGCTTTGCCTTTTTCAAGATATTTTGATAATTTTCTGGCTAGGCGCAGTGGCTCACACTACAGGCTGAGGCAGGAGCACTTCTTGAGCCCGAAAGTCTGAGGTAGCTGTGAGCTGTAATGACACCATCACACTCCAGCTTGGGTGACAAAGTGAGAAACTGTCTCAAATAAATAAGTAAATTAATTAATGAATTTTCTATGAGCCAGGTAGGGGCAGTGCTGAGTGTGGAAGGGCAGGCAATGGGCAGCCAGCAACGTGACCTGTTGCTCAAGAGAAGTGTGTAGAAGAGGGGGAGCGTGAGAATATGCTATGTGAGTTCAGGACGGAGCTTCCCTCGAGAGCGGCTCTCAGCACAGGCCTCCCTCGTCCTGGCCTTGGCTTCCCTGTTTCTAGGCTGCAGAAGCAGAGCTGTTCCCCAGCATCCTCCTGCTGGACTGTGCCACTGCTCAGGTCACCGTGGAGCCCGCAGCCATCACCACTGCCACCACGTCGCACTCTCTCCTAATAAGCCCTGCTTCCTCGGAGGTGATGAGACTTGAAAACAGGACTTCAGCCACTCGGGGGCAGCTGCCCTTTGAATCAAACCTCAGACAGTATTCCCACACTAGCAGCGTGGGAAAGCTGAGCCACCCAGGACACACGAGGACAGGTCAGATGGAGAGACTGCTCGGTGACAGACGTGCGGCGTGCGGGGGGTCTGCACATCCAGAGACGAGAGACGACAGCTCCGTCCCCAGTGATCTGAAGCCCTGACACACCAGAAGAGGCCCAACCACAGCCCCAAATCCCAGCACTCGTCATTGAAACAAATCTCAGTCATTAATAACACAGAAGGCACAGCAAAGGGCCAAGTGATCGCCCTAGAATCTCAAAGGAGCTATACTTCTTGGATACAAGATACCTTCACGCACAACACACCATGGTTCCTTTTTTTTTTGCAGGTTTTGGCCAGGGCCGGGTTTGAATCCACCACCTCCGGTATATGGGGCCAGCACCCTACTTCTTTAGCTACAGGCGCTGCCCAATGGTCTCATTTTTTGAAAGAAAAAAGTGCTGCAAATGAAACTACAACACGGAAAAAATGTTGCACCATGAAAAACATGCCTTAGAATCAGTGAAAATACTGACGCTTGCAAAGGCTTATGGCAGCCTGGGGAAGGACTTATGGCATAGTGTGAAACAAAAAAGGATATAAGTTAATATTCTCACATTATGCAAAAATCCACAAACAAACCACAAACTCACAAAAGAAAATCTACCAAAATGTGGACAGCTATCACCTTTTAAGGGATATTTCTGCTTTTGTTTTCTGCTTTTCCCAACATTGCACACTATCTATAAAGAACATGTTGTTAAAAAAATGAACAGACTTTGTTTTAATAAAATATTCTGACATACTCTCAACTCACCCAGAATCCAAAAAAGAGGCTAATTCTTTTGGCTAAACTCCCCTTTCTACAGAAAAGAACTAAGATGAGCTGATAAGGGACCTCCCTTGCCCCAACTGCACCCAGTTACTAGGCAAGGTGCAAGGCCCTGTGGCCCCTGGCTGGCAGCTCACATCTGGTGCAGCCTTGTGGTCAGAGTGCAGAGAGAGGTGACAGGTACAGCGCAGCCTGGGCGGCAGCTCTTGTCCCTCTTTCAGAACTGTCACCTACCCCAGAGTGATCGGCATCTGAGCTGCCTCCTTACGTGCTACCCCAGGAGGCGTGCAGCACGTCCAGACAGGACGATTCAAGGGCAGGTGGAATAAAAGCCCTTCTGGACATCAGCAAAGGGCCCTTCGAGAAGCGCACATGCCTGCTCTCAGAACAGTTCCCCTGAGAAGCCATAATCTTTCCAAGACCCTCTGAAGTGGTCTGTAATGTCCTCATTCCGCGGGCATGCTTGCCCAGCACAGAATCCTCTGGGGTGACCCTCTGGACAACTGAAGCAGCTCCAAGGCACCAAGGTGGATGGAGAGAATGCTAGCCCAGCCCAGCCCTTCTAGAGGCCTTCTATTTTCAACTCTAGAGTCCCCAGGATTTTATTACATTAGTAACATAATATTCAATATCCATGGCAGATGTGGCTTGGTGCCCAGTTGGCCCTCGTGGTCAGTCCTTGGGATATGTTGTGCACCAAGGGGTGGAGAGGCAGGGAACCAAGGAGGAGGTGGCCATCTGCCCAGGAGACAGTCTGCGGGAGGGACTGTCAGTGACATTTGATGACAACGAGGCGGCATGCCTGATGCCGGGCCAGCCAGCACCCTCCACTCTTCCTGATGCCCCTGTGTGAAGCTGTGTGTTGGTAAACGAGGCCTCTGGTGCAGCCCCCTGGGGACTCAGTCCCCGCTTACACTTACCTGTTCTTTCGATAACATTCACTACCTGGCCCAGTTCTGCTCATTAGTAACCTGAATCCTGCCAATCCTGCACACTGTGTATACATCACACGCTGTATGAAATTGTCTGCGAACATGACAATCTCCATTTTTGACTCTAACACATTAAAATATTCTACTTTTGCCTTTTCCTTTGCTGCGACAAAGGGGCCCAATGGCCCTCTATGGTGACTGTTCGCTGCTCTGAGAACCTGCCTGTCGCCTCCTCAATAAAACTTTGTTTCACACTTGCCTAGCTTTGGTGGGCCTGGTCATTCTTTGGCCAAGCGTACACCAAGAACAGACAGCTCCTCTCCCCTGCTCGTGGACTCGGGGTCTGGGAGCAGCCCACCAGCCGCCCTCACGTCCAGGGTCTTCCGGCAGGTGGAGCTGAGGAGGAGGAGGCAGAGTCGGCAGGAGGAGCAGGGCATCGTCTGAGCATCAGTGCGCAGCGGCAGCAGTGCCCGCCCTTCTCAGCGGCTGATGTCAGAGGAGCACCTGGGCAGGGGCTCCTGCTGCAGACCCAGGCCAAGGAGCAGCTTCAACAAGAGGAAGCTTAGAGCACAATGGCAGCCGAGATGGCCAGCAGGAAGCCACCCTGAGAAGGGAGGCAGATGAGACATGGACGGGCTGAAGGAGGGACTGATGGGGAGGCAAAGAAGGGGGTGATATTTAGTATATTTGGGGGAAGGCCAGTCCTGCCCTTCAGTCACACAGGAGGCTGGAGCTGGCAAACAGGGAGGAGGTCTGGAGCCATGATGACCTTTAAAAAACGGGGAGGGAGTTCTAATAATTATCTGGGGCTGGGAAACTTATCTAGTGACATCGTGGTAGAGAGAAAGGCTGAGGGTGGCCCTGGCACCCTGGCGACGCGGCTCCTATTCACCTTGCTGCTTATTTTGGATCACATGCAGTTAGACACAAAAATATATATATTCTATTTTCAATGCTACTTTAGATTCCCCAGGGTTTTATTACATTAGTAACACGATATTCCACGTATGTGAAACATTTTCTTGCTTGTGGTAAGCTCTTAGTTCAAATCGTTTATGCTCGGAGCAGAGCAATCAACACTGCAGAAAGAATCACATTCACTCACCCTCCAAGGAGACGCGTCTGGGGGCGGGCAGGGCCCTCACTCTTACCTGATCAGCTCGTACGTCTCTCCCAGGAGCGGGTTGAATGGCTTGCCTGTCCGCTCCCACTGCGAAGCCACAGCCGAAACAGCAAAAGCAGCCACGGACTGTAAAGAATCCATAGACAGGGTGAGGACAGCCTCACAGCTGCCACTGGGAAGCACGTCAGCTGTAAGGCCGTGTCGAAAAGTGCGAGGCACCTCATCATTCTCTGGTCACTTTTCATCCTCCACTAGCGACACGTGTTGAGACTGAACGATGTCCAGGAAAGGTCGTTTGTCATCCCCTGGTCCTCAAAGCCACAGCAAGGAGTAGCCACATGCTGTTTCCCACCCTCGTAGTCTGGCCCTTCCTTGCACATGGTATGCGGTCAGTCTGTCTGTCACACACAGACCTGAGCACACATCCACGCATGGGCTCACACACTCATGCACACGATGCCCACATTTACACACACACACATGTGCTGGGGGTGATGGTGCCAAAAGACCTCAGAACCGCCCAGAGGCAGTGCCCGCCACCCTCTGCAGCTCCGAGCCTAGCACTCCTGCCCGGCGGCAGCAGGAGGGACCTCTGGGGACGTGCAGGGCCTCGCGGCGTCTCTTCAAGTCCTGTGACCACACACCCGACACACACTGTGGGCGCACGCTGCAGCCCTGCGGCCCTCCTCGGAGGTCCCACCTGCATCCTCTCCAGCGGCTGGGGCTGGCGGCAGGCCCTGTGCAGCAGGTACACGTGTTCCATGTACTCCGTGATCCGCTGCAGGAAGCTCAGGGGCTCATTGAAAGCAATCGGCATCGTGATCTTGGACAGTTCCTGAGAATGGGAAGGCCCACTCATTATGCTCCTAAGGCCACGGGCCTCCCAGAAACAGGCCCCCCAGAAACCATGGCCTGCTCTGGGCACCTTTCCTGGGTCTTTGACCCCCGTCCCAGACAAATCTTGGAACCCTCTGTGGATGAGCCGTCGGCTGCCCTCTTGGCCCTGCCCGGTGATCCGGCGTCCCTTCGCCTTCCCATGGAAGACACAGAGCCCAGAGAAGTCACCCTGCAGGACACTCCTGAACCTTGTCCCCCTTCCCAGCCTCACGCACTGTTCCGGACACAGAGAGGGCAGCAGGAGCTCCCAGACTGTCCAGGCGCCCCGCCCGGGCTCCGCAGGTTCCACGCTGCACTCCTGGGGCAGATCAGTGGCAGATCGTCCCAGCCTCCCACTGCCTCTCGCTCAAACTGGCCAGTGAGACCTTCTGCACCGTGAGCTGAGGCCCTGCCCAAAGGCTGCCAAAGCTGGCAAAGGTGCCCAACTTTCTGCTCAGAGCAGTGGGAAGCAGGAAGAAATCTTGGGGACCAGTGCAGGCCCCTGCTCGCCGGATTTCTAGGGCAAGGTCAGGCAGAGGGCATCCCAGAAGGAGCATAGCCAGGACTGGCTCTCCAGCAGGACCAGGGTCTTGGGTAGCCAGTGGCAGTGGAGGAGGCAGCAGAGGAGGAAGAGCTTCTGGGAGCTGCCTGGTGTCAATAGGGGCAAGGGTGGCCTTTGTGTCCTCAAGCAAGTCACTGGGCCTGTCAGGAGACTGCTGGGCACACCCAGACTGGGCCGTGAGGTTCCTGAAACTCAGTGTACAGGTAGGGAAAGGAGACCACTGCTCACCCACTTGGGCTGCAGTGACCCAGGGCCTGAGAACACAGGGCAGGAGCAGAGCCTGGAGCTCATGCAGCTGAGCAGCTGATACCAGATGGCGAGAAACACCAAGACACAGGGGCAGGAAGGGCTGGACTGCACCTATGCAGGTCAGCTGAAGTCCAGCACTTGGGCAGAGCTAAGGCTTGCAGGGAGCAGGACTGCCCAAGAAGGGCGAAGACATAGGCCCCTGGGCCCTCAGCTCCCACTTAAGGAGCACATGGAGAGAGAGTCAATGGAAGAGGCTCTGGAATATAGGCAGAGGAGGAGAAAGACAAGAAACTTGGGCTGTCTAAGTGAACACAATGAGCACCCGCCCAGCACCAGGTGAAGAAGCCAGTCCCAGCGGCTGGTCTCCGGGTCTGCCCAGGCCTGCCGGGGAGGGAGGAGGGCGGCAGGGGCCCGTGCTCACAGTCTGAAGCAGCCCTGAAACAAACAGAAAGGCAGTTCCTGGCTCTGTCCCCAAAAGACCTGGAAACAAGACCGCTCCAGTGGCCTCCCCAGAGCTCAGCTGTGTCCTGAATTCTCTTTTTATCCCTGGAGAAATGGCCGATTCCAAATCCCAAACAGCAGATACCCAGGAGGAGCTGGAAGCATCTTTGCAGAGGGTTCTGAGCCAACCGCACATGGCCTCCACAGGCCCCAGACAGGATGATATATGGACAGAAGACACCAAATAGGTTCAACTCCATGAGTTTAAAGAAAAAAAAACCAAGCAGGTTGATTATACTGGTCACACACGGGGATGGCAGCAAAATACGCACAGTCTGGGGACCCAGGTGGAAAGGAGTCGACCCATGCACATTGCATTCTCAGCAGAGGAGGGCGTTCTCACCACAGAACCTTCTAGACCAGAGGTTCTCAACCATCCTAATGCCATGGTCCTTTAATACAGTTTCTGGGTCACAACGCTGCTCGAGACAGTAGTGCAGAGCAATGGTGTCAGCTTGTCCCGTCTGCAGGGCCTCACATCCGTGCCTCTATTCCAAGCTTTGAGAGCCCAAAGCATTTAGACTCAGAGGAAGAGAAAAATAAGTGTCTCCTGATAGAAGGAATCAAACCAGGTCCACACACATAACCCGGAAACACCAAAAAATGACATTTGAGACAACTGGGACTTTAAACAGAGTGCAGATATTTGAAGATATGAAAGAACTATGTTTTGGGGTTTTTTGTTTTTGAGACAGAGTCTCACTTTGTGGCCTCGGTAGAGAGCTGTGGGGTCACAGCTCACAGCAACTTCAAACTCTTTGGCTTAAGCGATTCTCTTGCCTCAGTCTCCCAACTAGCTGGGACTACAGGTTCCCGCCACAACACCCGGCTAAACTACATTGTTTTTTGTTTTGTTTTGTTTTTGAGACAGAGGCTCACTATGTCACCCTCGGTAGAGTGCTGTGGCATCACAGCTCACAGCAACCTCAAACTCTTGGGCTCAAGCGATTCTCTCTCCTCGGCCTCCCAAGTAGTTGGGATTACAGGTGCCCACCACAATGCCCAGCTATTTTTTGGTTGTAGTTGTTATTGTTGTTTGGCAGGCCCAGGCTGGATTCGAACCTGCCAGCTCCAGTGTATGTGGCTGGTGCCCTAGCTGCTGAGCTATGGGCGCCGAGCCTAAACTATGTTATTTTTAAAGAATAATAATAGCATTGTAGTTGTGTTAAAAAGTCCTTTAGATACACATAAGAAATATTTACACAAGATGCCTGGAATTTGCCTCAAAATGCTCGGGAGGGAGGGAAGCAGGTGGCAGGGTGGGCGAAGCTGCCCGTGGGGGATGCTGGTGTCAGCGAGCATGTGTCAGATCGTCCATGTTAATGAGCATGCTCGTCTCTCTAACATGAGCTGAGAAGCAGCAAAAAGAGGCTGTCACCAAAACCTTAGGAGACGAGCATTTCAGGATGACGTGTTACCGGGTAAGTGACTGAAGACAGCCCCCTCCTGGCGCCTGGGACACACGCCCACTAGCACTAATCTGGATCCGTCCTGTGATCACTTCCTTAGGGAAGGCAATTCAAATGATTTCACGGCGTTGAAAAGATGCGTTGCTCTTAGAATCTTGAATCAAGTGGTTTTTCAAGTCCCTGAAAAGACACTCATCCTCTATCCCCAGATGGACACTTTTGACAAGACCTAAATTGTTCACAAAGTCAAAAATACAGGAGAGAATACTGGTAAAGAAAAAGTCTCAAACGCGTTACCTTAAAAGACAACACACAGATGTGCCCTTGGTTGGTGTGGGGGCTGGTGCACACCCTTCTATTCCCAACTGTCTGCTCGGAGGGCCCTGCATCACAGAGCACCCCCGCGCCAGACCTCAGCCCCCAGACACTGCCCAGGGGAGCTCCTGGGGAAGCAGGCGGCTCCAGGGCTGAAGCAAGAAAGGTCTGAGCCAAGCCAGGGCATCCTTCAGTGCCTGAAAGTGAGTGCTCCAGAGAGAGTCCAGCAGGGGTGCAGGGGCCTCCAGGAAGAGCTCCCAGTGGCCAAAGTAGAAGGATTTGAGCAATTAAATAAATGAGGACATTTGGGAGGCTGAGGCAGGAAGGGTGCTTGGGCCTAAGAGTTTGAGACCAGCCTGGACAACACAGTGAAACCCCATTTCCTACAAATTTTTTTTTTTTTTTTTTAAATCAGCCAGGAGTGGTGGCCTCCTGATTCCCAGCTACTCAGGAGACGGAGGCACGAGGATCACTTGCCCCCAGGAGCTCAAGGCTGCAGCAAGCTATGATGAGCCATTGCACTGCCCAGCCTGGGCAACAAAGGAACACTGTCTCTTAAAAAAAAAAAAAAAAGGTCTCAAAGTCCAAAAAGACTAAGGACCTGCTGCCTCCCACTGGAGGAGCCCAGAAGATGACCACATACCGTGGGGACCCTGGCAGGGCGGCGGCAGGAAAACAACAGGGAACTTGGGACATCCAAGGGAAGTGTAGAGTTAGCCTTTGGATCAGCAGCTTGATCGCTGCCCTGTGTTATTCCTCAACATCCCAACACTTGGGGAAGCTCTGGGGGGGGGGGGGGCATATGGGAATACTCTGTACTATCTTATGATAGAAAGCTGAGGAAAAATGACATTTTCTTTGGGGAAAAATGAACTGAAATGGATAAAAGCAAAAGGTAAATGGCAAGAGAAGACTGTGGGGAAGACGCTGGGAAGCTGAGATGGCACCTGAGACGTCTGACCTGAGTCCCACCTGTAACGCCGGCCACAGCAGGAAAGACCATAAAAGGGCAAGTCCATGGCTGCTGGACACTCGTCACCTAGCTGGCTTTTCTGCCACATGACAAAGGCCTGTGGTAGACTCCCCAGCTGCTGCCCTACGTGGCTGGGGACCATTTCATGTACAGGAGACGTGGCCAGCCGGCCAGGAGTACCAGAACGGCAGCCAACCGAGCATGTGACGGCTCTGACACCGAGTGTTGAACCCACAATACACCACCCCCGATGTGTCTCTCTTCCTGCTGTCTAATTTCATGTTGAGTATAAATACATGTGTCCTCCAACTGCCAGTGTGGAGGGAATTCCTGGGGCCACAGGAGCCACTTGCACTCACCAGGCCGACACACTTCTTCAGAATTGTCCACAGGCTGAAGTCGCTCCTGGTGAACATGGGCGCAGGCAGGGACGTCCTGTGGGCACAAAAGGCATGTGTGCTGCTGAACCCAAGCTGAGACTCACTCGCCGCGGGCAGCTCTGCTCAACCACTGCTTTTCTCCTTACTTTGCCTGTAAACACGGCATCTCCACCCTCTGGAGAGCCAGCGACTCGCAGGCTCCTTGGCACAGTGTGGCTTCCCTCCTGGAGTGGGGTCAGGGCCACAGTCAAAGGGGGACCTCTGGGGTCTCTTGCCTAGGGGCAGCTGCAGGACCACAGCCAGAGCAGGCCACTAGGGCACCGAGGATGAAATGACTTAAGAAAACCTTCCAGGCTCGGTACCTGTTGCTCAACGGGCTAAGGCGCCAGCCACGTACATCTGAGCTGGCGGGTTCGAATCCAGCCCGGGCCGCCAAACAACAATGTCGGCTACAACCAAAAAATGGCCGGGCGTTGTGGCAGGCGCCTATAGTCCCAGCTATTTGGGAGGCGGAGGCAGGAGATTTGCCTGAGCCCAGGAATTGGAGGTTGCTGTGAGCTGTGATGCCACAGCACTCTATCCAGGGTGATAGCTTGAGGCTTTGTCTCAAAAAAAAAAAAAAAAAGAAAAAAAGAAAACCTTCCAGTAGCCACATGTGATTTTCCTGTGATCATCCTCCTGGGCAGTCTCCCACGTCTGTACCCGAAGACTTGAATCCCTGACCACTATGCCCACAGGCTGGGCCAGAGGAATACTAGCCCAGCGGCCTTACCTGGCCCCTGGGAATGTGGTGCTGAAATGAGACACTGCCTCCATCCAGAGGGTGTCTGAGTGGACATGTAAACTCAGGTTTTGAGTGAAGGCACGCTGGACCCCACACACTGCTTGCTGGCAAGACACCAGAGGGCAGGGGCACTTGGCCCCCTACTGCCCACAGCCCTCCATGGACACACAGGGCTGCTGCTCTGGAGGGTCTGACCTGCACCTGGCAGAACCCAAGCTCCAGAGTGATGAGAGCACCTGCTCCTGCCAGACCCAGGCCAGAGCTACGCCTCGGGACTGTCACATCAGAGCAGCAGGGTTAATGCTGATGACCTCAGGGTGAGGGGAGGAGGACACGGCTGCTGTGAGACCAGTGGAGAGGAAGCCAGCATCCACAGAGCACTGGTGCCCAAGGCGGGGAACCAGCACTCGGCTCCACCCCATCAGGGCACTCATGGATGTTGGAGGGTACAGCCAATCGTGGACCTGGTCCTACAGAGGTCAAGAGAGGATTGCCCAAGGGCATGACCCTCGCACAGAGATAAAGAGACAGAGGAGGAAAAAAGAAGCCCCAGGTCAAAAATATAGCGTGGACCAGAACACTGACATGGGAAAGTCCAGACACGCCCAAGGACCTGAAAGAGGCCCCTGTGGCCAGGACCAGAGGCAGCACAGCCAAAGGGGACAGGTGGAGAGGCTGTCCAGCCTTCATCCTAAGAGGAGTGTGACCTCACAGCTCACTGTCCAAACTGCTGCACATCTACATGTGAACGGGTGCTGTTCAGAGTCATGTGGGGCCAGGAGTGTGACGCTGTCCTGGGCCATCCTTTCTGGCAAAGGGGAGGTGGCACCATCAGACCTTTTGAAAAATGCTTCTGGATGCAGGAGGAAGAAGGGGGGGATTTGGAGGCCCCTTGGGAAACAGCGGTGGTGGAGGAAGAGGAGAAATCAACCAGCATTTAAAGGGCTGGGTGTGGACAAGGGTGGGGGTGCCACGTATGTGGTGGGGAAGATGCGGGCTCCAGGCCCCACAGAGGCCCTCCTCAGACAGCGCATGTGAAGTGCTCCAGACCCCGCAGAGAGGCCCTCCCTGCCCTCAGACAGCGCATGTGAAGTGCTCCAGACCCCGCAGAGAGGCCCTCCCTGCCCTCAGACAGAGCGTGTGAAGTGCTCCAGACCCCGCAGAGAGGCCCTCCCTGCCCTCAGACAGAGCGTGTGAAGTGCTCCAGACCCCGCAGAGAGGCCCTCCCTGCCCTCAGACAGAGCGTGTGAAGTGCTCCTACAGCTGCTGGGCAAGCAGATGAATGGCAGGTGACCAAGGCACACTGAGGTGCCCGAGAGGACCCACCGAGCAGGCACATGGATGGCCCTGAGGAGAGGTGCACGGGCCCACAGGTGTGACAGAGCCCTGGCCACCAGCTCACAGGCACCTGCTGTCCTCCCACCACTCCCTGTCCTGCCTGCATCTGGGAGGCACGGTCATCAGTTCTCTCCAGTGACCACAGTGGTGGGAGGACAACGGGACGAGGTCTTGCTGCACCAGGCTCCCCAAACCCTTCCTATCTTCGTGGGGTCAGAGCTCAATGCGTCACACTGGAACTCAGCTGAGACAAAGGATTAATCTGGTTGTCTGGGGAAGAGCAGACAGGTTGGAACGACGTCAGCAAGGCTCAGAGCCCCCTGCATGCTGTTTGCCAGGCCCTGAGCAGAGCCCACGCCCTGATCCACTCTCACCACAAGTCCCAGGCAGGGAGAAGAACATCGTCATCTCACAGGTGAGAATCACTGGTCAGAAAACTGCCATGCACAGATCACAGGAGCCAAGCAGAGGTGCCCAGGCCCCAGAGCAGCACCTGGCTGGCTGGAGGCTGGCTTGGGAGCTGCCCAGGGGAACGTGGGAGGTGGGCTCCAGCTCACTGCTCCTGGTGGGTGGGGAGCTGCAGTACATTTTGGGGGGTGACCATGGATGTACTTCGGAAAATTCTAAAACAATACATGTGAGACAACATACCTGTGTTTTTGAATTCCATTCTCTTGAACGGGTCGCTCCCCAATTTTCCCAATTCTGTTACTTTTGCTAGTGTCCAACTCAGTCTTTCTAGTGACTTTCTGATTTGCCTCTGAAAATTCCCCAGAAGAGTTATCAGAATCAAAGCCTGCAGAGAAAAAGAATGGAGACTTTCACTGGACATAGGAGATGGCAAAGCTTACTGGCAGGGCCTGTGACCACACAAGCTGCTTACTGAAGGCCACATCAGGAACACTGACTCTACTTTCAGACATAAAGATGGGAGCAGGAGTGCGAGACACTAGGCTGGAGCACAGGCTGGGAACACTGCTCCTGCTGGAGCTCAGACAGCCCGGGCTGCTGCCTCCTAGATACCATCATCAACGGCTCGAGGTGCAGCTTCAGGGCACCAGCTGCATCTTCCTGAAGGGGAGCTTCATTTTTTTTTTTGTAGAGACAGAGTCTCATTTTATTGCCCTCTGTAGAGTGCTGTGGTATCACACAGCTCACAGCAACCTCCAACTCCTGGATTTAAGCGATTCTCTTGCCTCAGCCTCCCAAGTAGCTGGGACGACAGGCGCCTGCCACAATGCCTGGCTATTTTTCTGTTTTGCAATTCAGGCAAGGCCGGGTTTGAATCGCCACCTTTGGTATATGGGGCCGGTACCCTACTTGATGAGTCACAGGCGCCACCAAGGGGAGCTTCATTTTAATTGACGACACACACCCTCAGGGTGGGCCATGTGGACAGTGCCCACACCCAGCTGGAGTCTACAACGGCTCTGTCTTTTACATGAGGTTTGCAGCGAGGCTCTGCGTCTTATTCTGGAATACACCTGCTGACACGTGTCCAGAGGGATGAGGCTGCAACCACTGCAGCTCTCAAAGGTGTCGCTAGACTGTCAGACCCAGGAACAATCATGGAGACGCTACATGAGGTTGCACTGGAGTGGGCTGTGTGCAGATGGGGATTCTAGAAAATGGACTGTCTAGAATTTACATGAAATGCAGTCATGGACGTGCTCCTGGACCACCAGTGCTGGGAGAGGCATGGCTACCACCTGGGCAGCTCTCCAAGGCCCTCATGCACCACCAGGTCCTTCTCCATGAAGGGTTAGGAGACTGTGGCCATTGCTGTTTCAGCACAGTTGGTGCAAGTCGGTGCCCCAGAGCAGGCTGGTATTGGGTTGGAGCTGCACAGTGAACACAGGGGCCATGACCACCCAGATGAGAAGTTGCAGGCAGAGGAAGGGCAGGCGGTGCCCAATCAGAGCCAGCATGTAAACCAACCTACGAAACTTCCCGAGAGTGAGCACAGCACCTTCGCTCAGATCTTCCACAAGGTAAGCTACACAAAGCTTCTGAAAGGATATATTGAAAATTAACCTCCTGGCTCGGCGCCTGTGGCTCAACAGGCTAAGGCGCCAGCCACGTACACCTAAGCTGGCGGGTTCGAATCCAGCCTGGACCCGCCAAACAACAGTGATGGCTGCAACCAAAAAAAAAAAAATGGCCGGGCGTTGTGGCGGGCGCCTGTAGTCCCAGCTACTTGGGAGGCTGAGGCAGGAGACTCGCTTGAGCCCAGGAATTGGAGGTTGCTGTGAGCTGTGATGCCACGGCACTCTATCTAGGGTGACAGC
>CAUYRH010111955.1:0-32273 GCA_963574655.1 Perodicticus potto
AAACTTCTAAATACGGATCAAAATTGTTTTCACATAGTAAATGAGAAAATATCATGAATGTTATATTAGTCAGGTTGATAAAAATATCTCCAATTGTATGTGAAGCCCACACACTGTACTCCTTGACTGAATTATTGTACACAGCTATGACTCAATAAAAAAAAAAAAAGAAAAAAAAAATGAAACCATCAAACAAGAACAGGCTATTTTAAACACACACACAAAAGAACCAAAAAGAAATCTTTGAAATATTAACAAAAATGAAGGATTCGCTGAGAGAACAGTAAGTTAAAACTAAGGAAGTCTCTCAGAAAGTGGAGTGGAAAGGTAAAGAAGAATTGAAAAGCAAAAGATAAAAGATAGGAAGAAAAATTTAAGGACCAATATCTGCATAACAAGCATTACAGCAAAAGAGAACAGAGAAAACATAGGGAGGAAATCATCAAAGAAATAATTTAAGAAAATTCCCAAAGGACATTGATTTCCAGATCAAAAAAGCCCACTAATTGCCCAATGCCATGCCTGAAAACACACTCACATCAAAGCATAGTAAAAAGAAATATGAGAACACTGAAAACCTTTTAAGTTTCCAGGGAAAGGAAGATATTAAAAGGTCATAATGAAAGGATTTGAAATCAGAATGGCTTTAGATTGGCTTGGTTTTCTCATTCCTTGCATTAGCTAAAACATTATTAATCTCATTGTATTTGGAGAAAGCATAATCAAAAAATAAAAAGAGAAAGCCCATAATTATTTCTATAAACATGAAAGATTTCTTTGCACTATAATGAAATTAAAATAAAAAAGGTATACAAGGTGAACAATATTAAAATCAACTAACTTAATAAATGTCAAAAATATTCTTGTTATGGACTGAATTCATATGTTGAGGACCTAATCCCCAAGTACCTAAAAATATAATGAAGATAAGGCATTTAAAGAGGTAATTAGAGTAAAATGAGGACATAGGAGTGGACTCTAATCTAATATGTTGGTGTCCTTACAAGAAAAGGTGATTAAGACACAGACACACAGAGGAACTGTGTAAAGATAAAGAGAGAAGATGTCCATCTACAAGCCAAAGAGAGGCCTCAAAAGATATCAACCCCGTGACATCTTGACCTCAATCATCTATCTTCTAGAACTGTGAGAAAATAAATTTTTGTTTTTAAGCCACCCAGTGTGTGGCAGTTTGTCATGGTAGCCCTAGTAAACTAATACAGTCCTCCTCATACCTTGCTGGTTAAACATGATAGATTAAACACATGCATTTAAGGTCCTCTCTGTTCCAAAAATCCCATGAAAATGACATTAAAAGGATTTTATAAATGGTATAAACTCACAAGGAAAAGAAGATCTGGAGAAGAGGCAAAAGTAGCAAAATTTTAAAACCCAGAGAGCAGATGGACAAGTGGTAACTGACTTAGCAGAATCAAAAAATTTAGCACAAGCAAAATTTAAGCCAATGAGAAAAGCTGACAAGCAAACCAATTTATACTTATATTTATATCACAATCCCAATAAGGCTCAGAAAGTGGCAGTACCATGTATCTCTGGAACCTAATATGAAGACAAGGGTAGAAACAGGAAGATAGGTTAAAACTCTAGTAAAGAAGCATTTACACTCCCAGAAGATTGCTCTCCTCCCTTTTATGGTAGAAGCCTGGAGAAAGGAAAACAAGTCTCTGTTTGGTGAGATACTAGACATGATTAGAGGATTCCATAATGAAAACATGTGGATGAATTAAAGGCTTACATGTTTGGCTCTCAGAATACTCAGGCTAAGCCAAACATGTATCCTCAGGCAGAAAAGGGGAGGAGGGAGTGCTGGAAATTCTGACTATACCCCATAGGAAGGTGGGGGCAGACCCAAATGAATTCTATCTTAGGCATTCTCTAAGGATATAGCCCAGCCAGATCACATGTGATGAAAGCATATTCAATCAGTCTCATCCTTACTCAGACAGTTTGCATTAGTTTTACTGTATCTCACTCTTAAATCTAAACAGAAAAATAAGGGTGGAAGACATTTTCTAGAAAATATCTAATATAAGGGGCACATGCCAAAACAAACAGAAAAAATAACTTGGAGGAAATACATAATATGCACATGATAAAAATGTCAAAAAGGGCGGTGCCTGTGGCTCAAAGGAGTAGGGCGCCTGTCCAGTATGCCAGAGGTGGTGCGTTCAAACCCAGCCCCAGCCAAAAACAGCAAAAAAAAAAATGTCAAAAAGCCATCATGAATATCCTCAAAGATAATGAGAAAATAATGCTTAAATGAAACAAGAATAAAGTGTACTAAAAAAAGAACATTCAGAAAACAAAAGGAGACGCATATTATGGTGAGTGTAAAGAAGCCAGAAATAAAAGTATACATATCATATGATTCCATTTATATTAAGTGTCCCATAGAAGCAAACTCATAGACGCAACAAGTCAATTAGTGGTTGTCAGGAGTTCAGGGGTAAGGGGCTGAGAAATGACTAATGAGCAATGGTTTCTTTGGGAGATGATAATATTGTTCTGGAATTTGATAGTGGTGATAGTTGCAGAAATTAGTGAGTATATAAAAAACACTGAATTGCACGCTTTTAAAAAATAGTTGAATTTGATGATAGTTAATTATATCTCAAAGAAAACAAAAGGAATTTTGAACCTAAAAATATGATAGGAAAAATTTAAAACTTAATAGAAAATTCAAAATATAAGATTGAGGAGACAGATGTCTCAGAAAGTAGAACAAAACGATAACGTGATAAAAATAAAAGAAAAAAATCTAAGAAAAGTAAAGGGCAGGTGTAGGAGGTCTGAAATCCCAGTAACAGAAATTCTAGGACAACAGAATAGAGAAAAGTGGAAGAAAGTAAACTACCAAAGTTTACTTGTAAACTCTGTAAAACTTACCTCAACACGGAATATAAAAATAGATCTATATTAAGGCATATTTTAGTAAAATAAGAGAAAACTGGGAATAAAGAAAAGACCTTATAAGCTTCTAAAGAGAAAAAGGTAAAAAAATAAAACCAACTTTTATACCAGTGGTTCTCAACTTTCCTAATGCCACTGCCCTTTAATACAGTTCCTGGGGGTCGCGACCCAGAGGTTGAGAACCTCTCTTTTACACAAAGGATCAGGAATCAAAATACCACCAGACTTTTCAATTGCCAAAAATGAAAACTGGAAAATGGTGAATGAATGCCTTTAAGAATTGAGGGAAAATAATTTCAAAGCTAAAATTAAATTAATTGTGAGGGTAAAACATACCTCTTATGATTCCTTCCTGAACAGGATGGTCTACCAAAATGAGAGAAAGAAGAAAGAGAGGAGGAGGAAAAGGAGGAGGAGTGTGGAGGAAGAGGGGAGGGAAAAGAAGACAAAGACGACAACATAGAACACAGGAAATAGAAAATCCAAAAAAGTAAGAAGCAAATAGATCCCCCAGTGAGGGAAAAGGGAAATCCCTTTATAACAACTATGCAGCAGAGGAAAAAAGGAGAAGAAAAGCCTTAAATTGTGAAGTAAAATACAGTAATTCTTCATTTAATGGCATCAGTAGGTTCTTGGAAACGGCAACTGGCAAATCAATAAGAGTTTTACCATAAGCTAACTGATATAAACTAGTTTCAAGCTCTTATAGTACATTTCTGGGCACAAAACATCAATAAACGTTTAAGTAAAGGCTAAAACTCTTTCAATATCAACACTGAAATAAATGAGTTATACTTAGAGTTAAGAAAGATTAATAAAAACACGTAAGATAATTATTCACCTGCTTATTCCAGTTCAGGGTTGTGGGTGGCTGGAGCCTATCCCTGAGAGAACAAGGTGGGAACCTATCATGGAAAGGATCCTAATTCCATCACAGGGCACACTCACACAACCACACCCACTCAAGCAGGGAACATTTAGACGGCCCAGTGAACAATTTAGGCACATCTTTGGCACAGGGGAAGAAACAAGAATACCAGAAGAGAACCCAAACAGACTTGGGAAGAATGTGTGAACTCCATACAGACACTGTTCCCCACTAGGAATTATTTTTTTTCTTATCAGGTACATTGAGTGAAACAAAGTTTCAAGAACCTGCTGTACTGCTTTTTTTTTTTTTAAACCATTAAAACATTTTATTCTGGAAGAGACAACAGGAGGTGTTGAAAATGACTACTGTTTTAAAAAAAATGACTACTGTTTTTAATTGCAAAGCCCTCAATTGCAGTAATAAATGTCCCTTTTCTAAACCATCACTGCTCCCATAAGACTTTGCCCCCAGAAAGCCAAGAACAGAACAAATGAGTTATGAGGGGACTGGAATGGCCTTTGGGATCCTGCAACAGATGAGACTCTTGGGACTAATACCCAAGAAGGATGTTAGTTTCTTAGCCTAGCAACCTGAATTTAAGTATGGGGGTGAGTGTAGGGTGTTAGGCACCACAGCTTTCAGAGGGGTGGGCTGCTATGTGATACTGTTGCCTTTATCTATGGCATATTTGGATTTGACTGAGAGAAGGGATATCTCTTCTCTAGGCAGGGCAAGGACAGGTTTCTTGAGCTTCAGCGGTAAGGCTAGCAACATCTTATTACACCTTGGTTGGATGGGGAACAAGTTTGCTGTGAGCCATTTACTATTTTGAAACATGTTGTATCTCCTCAGGAGCCAACACCCCAAAGGGAGATTCTGAATTTGCCCTTAGCTTTTCCCCCAGAGACTTAAACATGTGCATTCGTGTACACATATAAAACACTAGTCTAACCACAGTGTCTTTTTCCCTGGTGACTTCTGACTTCCTCTATATGCTGCCAGAGAGATACTGTCACTATGTTCTATGGGAAGGATCCCATTTATCCTCTCTTCCCTCCTTTTGCCTCCCACAGGGCCCATACCCCAGTAGAATCCAGATTCCTGAGCATTCCCAGAGCAGGAATTCAGAGAGGCAGGCAACACATGGTCCTTGGTCTATCACCCAGTGACAGGCTTGAAATGAAATGCATGTGTTTCAAAGATAGGACAACAACAACAAAAAAAGACAGCCAATTTCAGATATGATGTCTAGACAATAACAGGATATTAAAATAATATGGGGGTGAGGTAGGGTGGGAACATTCATTAATGAAACAAGATAGGTAATGAGCTGCTAATTAGTGAAAGTGACGAGTACACACATATATTTGAAATTTTCCACTATACAAATCTTTAAAAAAATTCAATCCATGCAACCTCAGGGACTTTGCACTTGCTTCTGCTCCCTCTGCCTTAATTCACTCAGGCCTCAGTTAAAATGTTACTCTCTCAGGCTTGGCGCCCATAGCACAGTGGTTACGGCACCAGCCACATACACCAAGGCTGGCAGGTTCCAACCCGGCCTGGGCCAGCTGAACAACAAGGACAACTACAACAACAACAATAAACAAGCCAGGCATTGGGGCAGGTGCCTGTAGTCCCAGCTACTTGGGAGGCTGAGGCAAGAGAATCACTTAAGCACAAGAGTTTAAGGTTGCTGTGAGCTGTGACACCACAGCACTCTACCGAGGGCAACATAGTGAGACTCTGTCTCAAAAAAAAAAACAGTTACTCACTCCATATTTATTGTCTTCTTAGGACTTACTGTCTGGTATCACCTTGTTCATTCATTTATTTTCTGTCTCACCACCATAGTCCCAATTTATAAACTACATGAGAGCAAGGGCCTATCTTGCTCACTTCTTGTCTCCCAACATCTAGCACACATCTGGTCCATTGTAAATGCTAAAAAAAATAAAGAAATCAAGCCATAGTTGACTGGGCCAAGTTTCAGATGCACGAGTCAAAGCAATGTAGATAGGCCAAGCACAGCATGGAAACACCTCTGGGATGTTTTCATAGAACTACAACCAAAAGGGGTTGTTAATGCAGAGTAACAATCTGAACCAATCAAATTGTCTCTCTTGAAAATATACAAACAGTAAGTAGAAATGAGGGGAGCTACTTTGACCTAGGTTCACTACAAGCAGACTAGTTTCTGCATAACTGCTACTTCATTTTCAATGTTTGCAGCAGGGATGACTACAACTCCATTAGGGTAACTTGCAGCACTCTGTGCTATATCCTTACAATAAACTCTCAAACAAAAAAATAAGTGTTTCTTTTCTTTGGAATTATAAAGTTCTACCTAATCAAAGAGGATGACAAATTTTACCTTAATATGATTTTACACAAGTCACTGCTATTTCATCAGCAGAATGTCTATTCTAGTAGGCTGCTCTGATTTCCCTATTTGGAATGAAACTTTTAATGACTTAAGTATTAAAGCCAATGAATCATAACTAACAGACATTGTCAAAGGACCAGAGATAACAGGTGATAATCAGAATCTCAAAGCTTAAATAAGCAGAAATGTATAAAAGTCACTGACACTAACCTTAAAATATTTTTCCTCATTCTCACTCCACAATCTCCCTCACCCTAAACCCCACACAACCCTCCCCTGTCTCCTCATCTTTTCCATCCTACCACGCATTTTCAATTTATCTCCTTCTTTCTCTTTTTCTGTGTTCCTCCACACTCATTCCAATTTCTTCTCTTATCCTCTCCTTCTGCCCTTCCTTTCTAAGCCTCCATTAAAATGAAACTCATTTATATTTTAGAAACATTTATTAAATAATATAAAAAATGAAAAATAAAACTATGAAGAGATATCATTTTTACCCATCAGACTAAGCATCTCTTTCCTGAGGGAGAGAAAAAGGCAAGCAGCAAGCTCACCTCACAGAAGATGAGGCAAAGCCAAATGGGGGTTATCAATATGCAGATTTTACAAGTCTCCAGATGTTAACTGTCAGTCACAATGATTACCACAACAATCTCACAACGGCTATATATGAGAAACAAGAATGCTGGCACAAGCATTCATTCTAAAAGCATTTGTTTAATGAGAATTGGGGAAATTTTTGCAAACATTACCAACAATCTTCTCTTTCTCTTGTTTTTCACTTGCTTCTCATACAACTAAACTTTACACAGATCCTAAGGTTTTATGCCAGCTACCTTTTCATAAAACTAAAATTTTACACTTGTGACCTCATCATCAACTTTCTAGGTCTAACATCAGGTAACAGACTCTACAGAAAGAATCGGGAATATAAACTTAGTAGGAATTTTGAAATGTTCAGAAATTAATTAGTATTTGGCACGCTGTTTGAAAAAGCCTTTCATTCTGGTTCTGTCAAAAGCAGTCTGGCACATTTCTTTAGCGCACTAACAATCTGATGATTGAAACCAATGTTTTATTTACGTGCTTTCTACAGTTTTTCAGGGTTTCATTTGCATACATATGCAAGAACCAAGTCAAAAGCTAGAGAAGGCTGTTTCCTATCAAATAAGACAACAGTGAGAATAGTTAGGAAGGAAAGAAAACCAAGAAGGTAAAAATACAGTCAAGTGTTCACAGTTGCAAAGAAGGGTACAAGAAGTACATTGCAAATTTTCTCATTCTGTTTTCAAAACCATTCATTTAAAACACTAATCACCTCTGACCATATTTGGGCCCTAATTTTTTAAAGGGCTTATCATACAGAGAGAGAAACTGATCATCCTCATATTATAAATGAATAAACTAAGGACTATCGAGGTTAAATGATTTTTTCAAGGTCACACAATCAGCAAAATAACAGAGATGGGATACAAGTTCAGGTGTGATTCCAAAACCCTATGCCTTATGTAAACACTTTGCTATTCTGTTATTCTATTCTTTCTAATACATTGAATTATATCTATAAAATTTACTCAACATAAAATCTAGCTATTTCAAGACAGATACTTTGAAAAGAATGATATGTTTCTTTTTGAGCTTTTATTCCTATCATATGACTCATATGACAGGTGACATACTACAGAAATTCTGCTTATTCATTATTAATTTACCCAGAAAAGCACTTATAATCTACATTTGAAAATAACCCTGGCCTTGCTGTTTACGTTATTTCTCCATTTTTAGAGATGGCTAAAACAGGAAACTATGGCTAATAATAACACACACAGGAATATAAACTGAAAATAAAGTAAAAGTAAAATGTAAAATTTTTTTTAATACAATGACTTTGAGGACTTCACAGAACATACATAAAGGACTAATTTTAGTATGGAAAACACCAAGATTAGATACTTATAGTTTATAATAATCCAAATTTATCTAGATTCTGATTAGCAAAAGGCAGAAAGTCTGCATGTGACAATCATCATGGAATCCAACAAAACCATAGAATAAAATTAAGTGAACAGATGGGAATAGAAATTTGTTCTATTTTGAAGAAGGTCAAGCTTTTCTGGCTGATGAGGTAAAATGAATAAATTCAAATGTTGAGATAGAATTTAGATTAATTTCTTGGTATTGTTTTCCTTCATTCCTCTAGGAAGAAAGCTCATGTCACTCAGTAATGGGTGATACTTCTAGTCAATTAAAGGCTGGTTTTGTGCTGCAATGCTTCCACTCCACCCCTGAGCTGGAAGGATTTCAACTGTGATATAGGATCCACAATAAGGGTAAAGCAAAGAAGAGGAGGTAAAATGAGCTCTGTCATGCAGGCAATCAGTCCCATGGGGGGGAAGGAAAGAGCAAAAAAATTAGCATTTATGAACTTGACAAGTGAACGTCACATGCACACAGACTCCATATGCACCAGCAATCTTATTCTGCTCTGTCCCTCATATTACATCTGGTTTCAGGAACTATTTCTAAGTGTGTTCCATGTCAATCAAATATGTTCCTTCTTCCACATGAACCAAACAGTGCTGCAGATATTCTAATCAAATCATTGTTTGTTCCCACTCTTCCAGTTTGCTCAGATAGCAGAGCTAGTAATTGGCACTTTACATACAATAACATACACACAACAAACATTCAAATCAAACTGATCACATTCATCCATTCATCAAGCATTTAAAATAATAATTTATTGAGGTAAAATTTACAAAATGTAAAATGAACCATTTTAAAGTGAACAATTCAGTGGCAGTACACTGTGCAATGCTATACAACTACCACTGCCATCTAGTTCCAAAATACCTCCATCATTCCAAAGTAAAATCCCATAGCCATTAAGCAGTTTCTACTCATTTCCCTGGAAATGATTAATGCACATTCTGCATCTATGAATTTATCTATTTTAAACATTTCATATAAGTGGAATCATACAATATATGACTTTTCATATCTGGCTCCTTTCATACAACATGATGTTTCGGAAGTTCATCTATTTTGAAGCATATATCAGAACTTCCTTCCTTTTCACAGATGAATAATATTTATTATAGGTAAACAAATTATCTATAATTTGTTTATCCACTCATACACTGATGGACAATTGAGCTGTTAGCTCAAATGAATATTGCTACTAAGAACATGTGTGTACATGTACTTGTTTGAGCATCTGTTTCAGTTCTTCTAAATATACAAGTAAAAGGAAATCACAGGGTCATATAGTGAATCTATGTTTAACTTTTGGGGATAGACCAACTGTTTTCCACAATCAAGCAAGTATTTCTGAGCACCAACCATGTACCAAATAAAGTCACTGCTCTCATGAAGTTTACATTATAATGAGAAAAATAAGCAAATAAATCATTAATTATATTGTACTTGATATACTTAAATATAAATAAATACCATGTCAGATGGCAGTAAATTCTATGAAAAAAATAAACAGAATAGCAGAGAGTGATGAGAAGGTATTACTTTATATAGAGTTGTCAGGAAAGGCCTAATACATGTACGTGGACGGTATGAAATGAGATCATCGACTCAATAGTCAGTGAAACATTTTTAAATGAAACATTATTTCTCTTGTAACATTTTTCCAAAGCACTTTCATCTTTTTCGTTTGAATAATGTTCCCTTTGTGACTTTTTCCTGAATGCTAATTCAAATTGGTAACTATGTATATATATATATATATATATATATATATATATATATATTATGTAAATATATTATGTATATATATAATATATTATACATATATATATAAATATATATATATTTATGTATATATGAAGATTCCCTTCTCGTTATTTATTTTGTGCAACATAAAATAAAATCCATCAAGGTGGGACACAATTATAAGAGGGACTTTACCTAACAAATGCAATCAGCGTAACCTAATTCTTTGTACCCTCGATGACTCCCAAACAGTAAAAAAGTAAATAATAAAAAAAAAAAAATTTTTTTTAAGTAAATAAAAAATAGGCTGGCGCAGTGGCTCACACCTATAATCCAGGCACCCTGGGAGGCCAAGATGGGTGAACTGCCTGAGCTCACGAGTTTGAGACCAACATGAGCAAGAGTAAGACCTCCATCTCTAAAAATACCCAGGAGTAATGGTGGGCACCTATAGTCCCAGCTACTTGGGAGGCTGAGGCAAGAGAAAGTGTTTGAAGTTGCTGTGAGCTATGACACCACAAGGGCGACAAAGTGAGACTCTGTCTCAAAAATAAATAAATAAATAATAAATAATAAAATAAATAAAACCTATTGGATGAATTTTCTTTTTTTTTCTTCCGAGGGTTGCTTCACCACCACCAGCTGAAATCCTGTTCACTCCTCTCCTATGTGGATAGCTGATTTCCTGAATCCCACGCCTTCACTTTCTCTTGGGTTATGCCCTTGTTTTGGTGAAGCATGGGAGACAAAGTTTCTGGGATTGCTTCTGAGAAGTTTAATGCCATTCAGCTTCCTCATCCTTTGCATATGGCCAGATTTTTTTTTCTTCCCTCTCTGGTAGCTGTAATATTTTTTCTTTTCTTTCTTTTTTTTTTAATTTTAATTTTTTATTAAATCATATCTGTGTACATTAGTGCAATCATGAGGTACAGTGTGATTGTTGGGGATTCATTCAGGGTACAAGAAACCAGGTTACACTGATTGCACTTGTTACGTAAACTCTCTCCTACAATTGTGCCTTGCCCCAAAAGGTGTGTCACACACCAAGACCCCACCCGCCTCCCTCTTTCCCTCACCCTCCACCCTCCTTCTCTCTCTGTCTGCTCTCCCCTTCTTCCACTGTGCCATTAATTGTCATTAATTATCCTCATATCAAAATTGAATACATGGGATTCATGCTTCTACATTCTTGTGATGCTTTACTAACAATAATGTGTTTCACTTCCATCCAGGTTAATACAAAGGATGTAAAGTTTCCATTTTTTTAAAATGGCTGAATAGTATGTCATGGTATACAATTCAGGGGTCCTCAAACTATGGCCCGCAGGCCACATGAGTTGGTATGAATTGTATTTGTTCCCGTTTTGTTTTTTACTTCAAAATAAGACATGCGCAGTGTGCATAGGAATTTGTTCATAGTTTGTTTTTTTAAACTATAGTCCGGCCCTCCAACGGTCTAAGGGACAGTGAACTGGCTCCCTGTTTAAAAAGTTTGAGGATGTCTGGAACATATTCCACAGCTTGTTAATCCATTCCTGGGTTGAGAGGCATTTAGGCTGCTTCCACATTTTGGCGATTATAAATTGAGCTGCAATAAACAGTCTAGTGCAAGTGTCCTTATGATAAAAGGATTTTTTTCCTTCTGGGTAAAAATAATGGGATTGCAGGGTCAAATGGGAGGTCTAGCTTGAGTTCTTTGGGGGTCCTCCATACTTCCTTCCAAAAAGGTTGTATTAGTTTGAGGTCCCACCAGCACTATAAAAGTGTTCCTTTCTCTCCACATTCATGCCAGCATCTGCAATTTTGAGATTTTCTGATGTGGGTTAGGTGATATCTCAGGGTAGTTTTGATTTGCATTTCTCTAATAATTAGGGATGATGAGCATTTTTTCATATGTTTGCTAGCCATTTGTCTGTCTTCTTTAGAGAAGGCTCTATTCATCTCTCTTACCCACTGATATATGGGATTGTTGGCTTTTTCATGTGGATTAATTTGAGTTCTCTATAGATCCTAGTTATCAAGCTTTTGTCTGATTCAAAATATGCAATTATCCTTTCCCATTGTGTAGGTTGTCTCCCTGCTTTGGTTGCTATCTCCTTAACTGTACAGAAGTTTTTCAGCTTAATTAAGTCCCACTGGTTTATTTTTGTTGTTGTTGCAATTGCCACAGAAGTCTTCTTCATAAAGTCCTTCCCCAGGCTGATATCTTCCAGTGTTTTTCCTATGCTTTCTTTGAGGATTTTTATCATTTGATGCCTTAAATTTAAGTCCTTTATCCATCTTGAATCAATTTTTGTGAGTGGAGAAAGGTATGGGTCCAGTTTTAGTCTTTTACATGTGGATATCCAGTTCTTTCAGCACCACTTATTGAATAGGGGGTCTTTCCCCCCAGTGTATGCTCTTGTTTGGTTTATTGAAGATTAGGTGGTTGTGAGATGTTAGGTTCATTTCCTGGTTTTCTATTCGATTCCAAATGTCTATGTCTCTATTATTGTGCCGGTACTATGCTGCCTTGACCACTATGGCCTGTGGTACAGCCTAATATCAGCTATACTAATGCCCCCTAGCTTTATTTTTATTACTAAGGACTGCCTTAGCTATACAGGATTTTTTCTGGTTCCATACAAAACACAGAATCATTTTTTCCAAATCTTGAAAGGACAATGTTGGTATTTTAATAAGGATGGCATTGAATTGGTAGATTGCTTTGCGAAGTATAGACATTTTAACAATATTGATTCTTCCCAGCCATGAGCATGGTATGTTCTTCCATTTCTTAATATCCTCTGCTATTTCTTTTCTTAGGGTTTCATAATTTTCTTTATAGAGGTCCTTCAACTCTTTTGTTAGGTATATTCCTAGATATTTTATTTTCTTTGAGGCTATGGTGAAGGGAGTTGTGTCCTTAATTAGCCTCTCATCTTGATGGTTATTGGTGTATACAAAGGCTGCTGACTTGTGGACACTGATTTTATATCCTAAGACATTACTGTATTTTTTGATGACTTCCAGGAGTCTTGTGGTTGAGTCTTTGAGGTTCTCTAAATATAAGGTCATACCATCAGCAAAGAGGGAGAGTTTGACCTCCTCTGCTCCCATTTGGATGCCTTTTATTTCCTTCTCTGGCCTAATTGTATTGGCTAGAACTTCCAGCACTATGTCGAATAGTAATGGCAACAGAGGACAACATTATCTGGTTCCACTCTAAATGCAAAAGCTTTCAGTTTTACTCCATTCAGTAAGATACTAGCTGTGGGTTTTTCATAGATAGCTTCCATCATTTTAGAACTGTGCCACCTATGACTATACTCTTCAGTGTGCTAATTAGAAAAGAATGCTGGATTTTATCAAATGCTTTTCCTGCATCTATTGAGAGGATCATATGGTCTTTGTTTTTGCTTCTGTGGATATGGTGAATAACATTTATGGACTTGAGTACGTTAAACCAGCCTTGCATCCCTAGGATGAAACCTACTTGATAATGATGTATGACTTTTTTGATGAGAAGCTATTGGCTAGAATTCTGTTGAGAATTTTTGCATCTATATTCATTAGTGAAATTGGTCAGAAGTTCTCCTTTTCAATTGGTTCTTTTTCTGGTTTTGGTATCAGGGTGATGTTTGCTTTGTAGAACATGTTGGGGAAGATTTCTTCCTTCTCAATTTTTTGGAATAATTTCTGCAGTATGGGAATAAGCTCTTCTTTGAAAGTTTGATAGAATTCTGGTGTGAAGCCATCTGGACTAGGGCATTTTTTGTTGGGAGATTTTTTTTTATGGTTTCTTTGATCTTAGTGCCTGAAATTGGTATGTTCAGGAGATCTATTTTTTTCTAGCTAAGTCTAGGGAAAGAGTGTGATTCCAAATATTGATCCATTTCCTTCACATTGTCAAATTTCTGGGCATAGAGTTTCTGGTAGTATTTAGAGATAATCTCTTGTATCTCTGTAGAATCAGAGATATTATATTATATATTGTTATTTTCCCTTTATCATTTCTGATTGAGGTTCCTAGAGATTTTACTTTTCTATTTCTAGTTATTCTGGCCAAAGGTTTATCTATTTTATTTATTTTTTCAAAAAAACAACTCCTTGAATGATTCTTTTGTTTTCAATTTCATTGATCTCTGATTTAATTTTGGATATTTCTTTTCTTCTGCTGGATTTAGGCTTAGATTGTTCTTCTTTTTCCAATTCCATAGATGGCTTGTGAGTTTGTTGATAAACTCTCTTTCTATTTTTCGAATGTAAGCATCTAAAGTGATAAATTTTCCTCTCAAGACTGCTTTTGCTGTACCCACAGGTTTTGGTAGCTTGTGTCTTCATTGTTGTTATGCTCAAGGAAGTTAATGATTTCCTCTTTTATTTATTCCTGCACTCAACTGTCATTCAGCATAAGGTTGTTTAATTTCTATGCCTTTGTGTGGGGTTTAACATTTTTGTTGGAGTTCCACCTTTAGTGCCTTGTGGTCTGAGAAGATACAAGGTAAAATTTCACTTCTTTTGATTCTTTTGAGGTTTGCTTTGTGTCCTAGGATATGATCAATTTTGGAGAATGTTCCATGTGCTGATGAGAAGAATGTATATTCTTTAGCTTTGGGATGGAGTGTTCTATATAAATCTATCAAGAACAGTTGTTCTGGGGTCTCACTTAAGTCCCTTATATCTTTGTTTAATTTCTCTTTAGAGGATCTGTCCTGCTGTGTGAGAGAAGTGTTAAAGTTCCCTGTTATTATGGTATTATAGAATATCATATTGCTCAAACTAAGTAAGGTTTGTTTCAAGAATCTGGGAGCATTTAAGATGAGTGAATAAATATTTAGAGTTAAAATGTCTTCTTGTTGTATTTTCCCCTTGACCAAAACAAAGCGACCATCTTTGTCTTTTTTGACTTCAGTTGCTTTAAATCCACATGTATCTGAAAATAAGATTGCAACCCCTCTCTTCTTCTGGATTCCATTTGCCTGAAAAATCATCTTCCAACCCTTAACTCTTGAGTTCTAGTTTGTCTTTTGAGGCTAGGTGTGTTTCCTGCCAAAAGCAAATGGATGGCTTGTGTTTTTTAATCCAATCTGCCAATTTACACCTGTTCAGTGGGGAATTCAAGCCATTAACATTTATTGAGATAATTGATAAGTTTGGTAGCATTCAATTCATTGTATTTTGTAAAAGTCCATTGCTTAGTATTATCTTTTGCATCATTGTGGAACCTAGGTTCTGTCCTTTAATTTCTGGGTGCTTACTTTGCTGGTGGTCGATTGTGATGGTCAGTATGTAGAACAGGTTGAAGTATTTCCTGTAAAGCCTTGCCTGGCTTGTCTTGTGGCAAATTTCCTCATTTTGCATACCAGAAAAAGATTTGATTTCTCCATCAATTTTAAAGCTTATCTTAGCAAGATATAGAATTCTGGGTTGGAAATTGTTCTGTTTAAGTAGAATAAAGGTAGATGACCATTGTCTTCTTGCTTGAAAAGTTTTAGTAGAGAAGTCTGTAGTCACCCTACTGGATTTGCCCCTGTAGGTCAAATGGCACTTACTCCTGGCATCTTGCAAAATCTTTTCTTTTGCCTTAACTTTGAACAAGCTCATCACAATGTGTCTTGGAGAAGCTCTATTTGAGTTGAGGCGACCTGGGGTCCAATATCCCTCTGAAAGGAGTGTATAAGAATCTTTGGTGATATTTGGGAAATTTTCATTATAATATTCTCTAGAATGGCTTCTATTCCTCTGAGGCATTCTTTTTCCCCTTCTGGGATACCTATAACTCATATGTTTGAAAGCTTCATAAAGTCCCATAATTCTGTCAGTGAATGCTCTGCTTTCTCTCTCTTCTTTTCTGCCTCTTTAACTATTGGAGTTCTCTCAAGAGCTTTGTCCTCTACCTCCAAAATTCTTTCTTCTGCATGGTCTAATCTGTTGTTGATACTTTGTATTGCATCTTTAAGTTCCCTAATTGGCTGCTTCAGTTCCTTCAGCTCTGCTATATCCTTTCTGTATTCTTCATAACATTCATCTCTTATTTGAGTCTGTTTTGGGATTTCCTTTTGGTTATTTTCCACTTTCTCAGCAATTTCCTTCATTGTTTTTAGGTTATTTTCCACTTTCTCAGCAATTTCCTTCACTGTTTTTATCATCTGTGTTTTAAATTCCCCTTCTGTCATTTCTAACATTTCTTTATAGGTGGAATCCCATGCAATGGCTACCTCACAGTCCCTTGGGGGTTTGCTCTGGACTGGTTTTTCATGCTGCCAGGATTTTTCTGATTCTTCCTCGTGAGTGTTTTCTTTTATCTGTTTCCTTGCTTAATATTCCATTCACTTCCTCTTGCTCTTTAAGTTATTGTGCCTCTCTCTAAGGTTTTGATGAGTTCTTTTGGTACAGGAGCAGAAGGATGAGAACATTCAAGAGCAACAAGGGAAAAAAGATTTAAAAGAAAAAGCAGAAAGTAGAGGGTGTGAGTAAAAGGGAATATTGACTAAAAGAAGAGAGGCACAGAAAGTGGGAGACACAAGTAATATAGGTGTACAGTAGGGTACTTTGACCCAACCTTAAAAACCCCCAACCTCTAGGGGTGCTTGGTTGAGTGGTTGGTTCCCTTGAGGTCAGCAGCTTTTTGCCAGCCTATTCAGACACAGTACCCCACCTCCACCAAGTAGAGAGTAAAGAAAAAATACTATACATAAAACCAAAAGAAACAAACAAAAAACCTTACAGGATTAAACCAGGAAAAAAACCCAAATAACAGGGACTGAAACACTAGCAAAAACGAAGTTCTAATTGTTAAAGAAGGCAGCAACGGAAAATTGTATTTAAACTACAAAAATGACAAAAGAAAAAGAAAAAAAAGAGAAAAATCTAGAGGGAAATTGTTGAAATAAAAAAAACAAAAACAAAGCAATATATATATAATCTTGCTGAATATTGTCTGGGCAACAGGTGATCTTGCTGAATATTGTCTGGGCAATAGGTGATCTTTTGGGGTATGAGATGTTTATCATAATGCTGATATAGCTGTACGAGATGAAGACTGGAGGTCTCTGCTGATTCTCAAACCTTGCAGGGTTGAGAGCCTAAATCTCTCCTCAGCCCACTTAAAAGGCACTTTAAACTGTTAACCTTGGCTAAGCAGAAGCTTTCTTAGGAAAGCACTTGTCACTTGGATCTCTCCTGAAGTGGCTGCCTCCTTATCCAGTGCACCAAAACTGGTCTCACTCCATACCCCTGAGGGCCAAGGCTATAATCCACCAAACACTAAAATCACTACCTTCCCCAATGTCTTAGTTCCCACCTTTTGGCTGCTCAGTTACCAGATTACTCACCCAAGGTCTCCCGCCTGATCCTCACCCTGGGACCCTAGGGCGGAGCCTGTCGGTGCAGTTCTCCCACAATTGCTGCTCCCTTTGTGACCCTGAGGATGGGACCTGCAGGGGCAGTTCTCCCACAATGGCTGCACATGCTCTGCGACCCTGAGGGCAGAGCCTGCAGCAGCAGTTCTCCCACAATGGCTGTGCGGGTGGCCCACAGCCAAACAATATTAGCTCTATTTCAGCTCAGCAGCTCAGTCCAGGCCCTAGACAACACTTAAAGTCATCTGCACTCTTACCCAAGTTCTCCCAAGGTAGTTCAACTGAGTGCCCAGGTCCAAAAAAACAAAAGCAGCCCACAACTAAGGCCTTCCCTATTTGCAATCTCATTGTTGCTGTAGTTATAACTGCAGGTGGCCTCTGACCAAACAAATGCACACTACCACTTGCCAGTTCTCCACTGCTTTTGTCATCCTCGTGGGATCCAGAAGTCTCTTGCTGTCTCCCTGTGTCCCCAGAGGGGTGTTTCTGGGCAAATCCCACCAGTCAGAGATGTCTGGAGTCTTCTTTCCCCAGACTAACCACACCCAGTTGCAAAGAAGCTGTTACTCAGCCACCATCTTGCCAATAATGCCTATTATTTTTTCTTTATCTTCAGTGTTCTAAAATTTCCCAGGGAGGGGTGAATTTTCTTGACCACCAGTATGCTCTAATGTAATACACCTACATTGTTAATGTGACAACAATTAGAGGTAATCACCAAATAAAATGTCATGGAATATCAAGACTATAAAGCTCAAATCATCAATTTCCCAAAACAATTTAACTAGCAAATCATCAATAGCTCAGACAAAGTATTAAATCCCTAAAGTAGAGTAAATGGATGTGACTAAGGGTTAAGAATCTCAGTTCTATGACTAGATGCAGGAGTTCACATCTGCATTCCTAGCACTTTGACAGGCCAAGGTGGGATGATCCCTTAAAGCCCTGAGTTTGAGACCAGTCTAAGGAATATAGGGAGACAAGCAACATAGGGAGACACCATCTCACCAAAAAATAGAAAAATTATCCAGGCATACTGGTATGAGCCTGTAGTCCCAGCTACTTGTGAGGCTGAGGTGAGAGGATCACTTGAGCCCAGGAATTAGAGGTTGCAGCAGGCCGTAATGACATAACTGCATTCTAGCCTGGCAACACAGCTAGGCCCTGTCTCAAAAAAGGAAAAAAATAGTAATAATAATCCTAGTTCCTATTCTACCACCTGGAGCAAGTCAGTTACCTTTCTGTATCTTCTTTTTCAGAAAGTATGTGTTGAGAGTCGGGTTGTGGGTAGGAGATTATGTTGCTTAAGGTCTTCCCAATCTTAAAACTTTAGTTTGGGAAATACATTTTAAATAGTGTATCTGGAAGCCTTGGACGCAAATACAGCTGCAATTACACAGTGCCTTGTTTTGTTTTTAAGTCAATTTAGTTTACTGAAGAAACACCTATCTATAATCCTACTTTAGAGACTAGCCTCCTTGTAAACAGTTGAAGTCACAGGTTTGCACCCCAAACTAAGGATCACCATCTAGATTGAGCATATATTGAAGTATGGCAAATACAGAAAAAAATTACAAGCTCAGCACTGAGTATCATAAAGCACTCTTTTGAATCCCTGAAAGCCTGGTACAATCAGTAAAAACATATATAATGTATATAATATACAGTAGAACCTGTAAGTTGACTGTCCAAGGGACTGTAACAGACTGGTCAACATACAGAGGTGGTCAACATAAGGAACTAGGCCTACTATACTAATACAGACTTGAGGTGCATGTCTGGTCTATGAAAATTAGGTCAACGTAAGGAGGTAGCCAATTATGGAAATTCCACTGTACATGTATATGACATACCTAGAGAAATATTTGTCATATGAATAAGTAGTCAAATTTTACACATGAAAAATCAACACTTAGATAAATTAAATGTTAAAGATCACATAGACATACATAATAAACATGAAATCCTCACCTTGAAGGACTAAGGACTAAAGTCTACTTTTACACTGAAAGATCTTAACAATATAACGAAAGACATTAGTCTTCACTAAGTTCTTAACATTTTATTTATATAAATAAACCCAGGATATTTTAAAAATCCCAAATTCTTGGTTAAAGTGAAATCAACTTAAGTTTCTTCATCTAAACATTGCCTCTCTTATTTCTTCAACTTAACTCAAAACTACCATTGTCAACTATTAATAGACTCTTCTTTCTTTCACAAGACAATGTACCTTTTAGAACAAAATTCCCCATCATAAAAATGTGCAAGGAATTAACATATGCTTACCTACACTCTCTCTTCAGGTAGTCTCATTCAGTCCTATCATCTATATGCTTATGGCTTCCAAATTATATCTTAAGCCATAACCTGTCCACTGAGGTAAAGCCTCCTATATTCAACTGCCTACAAACCATTTCCACATTTCTTCAGCATATTCAACCTTAACAACAAGACATAATTCTATATTTTACTTGCCATACTTGTTCCTTTTCTAACCTTACTACTGCAGAAAGTAGTACCTCTATCCAACTGATCACTCAAGGCTAAGACTTAGGATTTATCCTTGATTCTTATTTTTCCCTCCTCTCACATCTATCCTGATAGTCCTATCAACTCTACAACAAAAATATTCAGAATCTGTCTTAAGTCTCTCCTTTTTTGCTACCTCCCTAGTTCAAGTCACAATCTTATTCATTCAAACTATCACCACAATGCAATAGGCTCCTCCTCCTAGCTGATGTCTCTTTCTGACCCCTTCTAACTCCCAAAGCAGTCAGAGAGATCTTTTTGAATCACGGATGAGATAACAGTACTTCTAGGCTTAAAATTCTCTAATGGCTTTCCACTGCACTTAAAATCCAAATGTCTTACTAAATCCAAATTCTTCCTACTAGAAAGCCTTATGACCTAGTCTCTACCAAACTCCCTGATATCATTTCCTATCACAATTCTTCACTCTCTGTACCCCAGGACACTAGTTTTCCTTCTGTTCCTCTAGTACATCCAGTTTATTACTACCTCAGAGTCCTGTGTTTGCTGTTTCCTCTACTAGAAAGCTTTGTCCCAAATCTGCAAATAGATAACTGCATCTTGTCATTCAGGGCTCAGCTTAAATGTCACCATCACCTCCTCTGTCAGACCAAAGCACTTTATCACAACAAAACGCTTGAAATTGTTTTTCTGGTATATTTATTTATCACTAACTTCCTCCCTGAAAAATATAAGTTCTTTGGGAGAAGAAAATTGGATTTGTTTGGTTATTGTTATATCCCAAGCACCTATAAAAATTTCTATCACACAACAGACATTCAATAAATATTTGTTAAATGAATGAATATATGAACCTAGAGATACAGTATTTCTTTAACATGTCAAAATTATTCCTGAACTATGCCTGAAGGAAGAGTCTATATCTAATTTATTTTTGTACCCCAAAAGGACTATTTCAGTACTTTGCATATTATAGCTACTCAAAAAATGATTAAAATTAATAAATAAAATTTTTCTAAAGTGTTTAAAATACACATATACTTTTATATGTACCACATATGTTGGGGGCCTAACGCAGCCCTACACAAACTCTTTCTCTCCCCACAAACAAAAGGCCTACCTGGCCCCTCCAAGAGTTCTGCCCACCAGAACCTTCCAAAAAGCTATGGAATCTTCCTCGCTTTATGCCACATATAAAAAGAGGCCTCTAATCACCCTTGGTATAGGTGTCATTGTTACCCTACCCAGGAAGGCTTTTTAATAAACCTGGCCCGACCCTCTCTGCTCTCAATCTGGTCTCTGGGCACTGTTGCACCAAATTTCAACATAATTATATAAACAATTATTGAACATTTAGTACATTCCAGTAAGGAGATGCCTTATGTGTTATCTTATTTTATATTCCTAACATAACAACTCTATGAGATAAGAAATAACATTATGGACATTTTACAGATGTAGGATCTAATCAAAAAGAGCTTAAGTTCCTTGCTCAAAGTAACACAATTAGTAAGCATAAGAGCTGAAACTGAAATCTAGACATTCCTCCTCAAGACAAATATAGCATCAGTATCAGATAAATGAATATTCTAAGAAAAAGATCTTTCCCTTTTACCCATCTAAACTCGTACTTTACAGAGAATCTTCTATACCAAAAGTTTATGGAGGCCATCACTCAGGGTAGCCTTCTAGCGTAGTAGAAAATGCAAGAAGGAAGGATCTTTGAACAATAGAAGAACTGTATAACATAAATTTAACTCATACTTACTGGAAGAAGAAATTATGTTTATAGCTTACTATTAAGTATGTGATCCAGTATTAAACTTAACAAGATACTGAAGAAGTGAAAAAAATTTTAAATGTTTGGCAACACATATACAAAGTAATATGAGATATACTACTTCACAACAGAACTGGTGAGTAGGCAATAGGGTTATATTTTTTTCATGACATATAATTCAACTCCCTAAAGACCAATAAATAATAGCCTTTCATCCTCGCTCTCTGGGAGCTCTGCTATAGTCATTTCCTATCACCCCTAAACTTTCATTAAAAGCTTTATTACCCCATCACTTCAGAATGTCAAACTTATTTGTATAAACAGGTAAACCCCATGGTTTGTCGTTTTTAATATTGGGAGTTCCTCTGATCTGTCTTTAGAACCTCAGGGGTAGACAACCTCAAAAATGTCTTCTATACTCACACCCTAAGTATACTCCTGTCATTATCCTCTTGCTCTGAACACCAGATCCTCTACCAAAGATCTCTTCCATGGATACTAAACCCATAATACACTAAGCCAGCATGGAAAACCCTCTATAATCCTAAAGTCCAAAGAACCTAGAATGACAAAACAACATAGATTTACACTGAAATAATTCAATGAAAGTGTAAAATAAGAGAAGCAAGAAAAATGTGAAAAAGTAGGCAACCAATTTCGCAACTATTCTCTGAAGTCTGAAGACTCTTCTGGGTTATCTCAAGAATCCTCAAACATGATTTATATGTCTGATCTGTCTCCTCAGCTTGAAACTAAGCATACCAAATAGCATGGCATCTGTAAATCTCCCTAATAAAAATATCTATAAACTACTCCTCCTACAATGTTCCTCAAAGTCCAGTATATTTTTACTGTCTTGTCAGTTTTTTGCCATAATAGTATGACATAGTTATTTAATTTTAAAGGTTACTGTCTCTTTAAACTGCCATATACCAGATATCGCAGGGTCAAATAATGGAAAAATATTTCTCTAATCTAAGTACTCAACATTTTTTAAAGGCTGAGAGTAAATGAAATGATTCTGATAATTCTAAAACCTAGTGTGATGAGAAAATTAGAAAAGACTACAAGATCTCAGGAAAAATAAAATCCTTCTATTGTTAAATCAGGAATTCATCCAGTAATGAATCAAGCTATTTCATTACATTTCATTTTTAGTTACATGGAAGTCAAGATTCTATATATATTATAAAATAATCTATAAACCAGAATAATCTATAACAGTGATTTTTATATTACCTTTATTTAATTTTAATATAAATATACCAACTGGTATCTCAACATGAAGTATTTACATAATTCCTAATTAACTTCACTTTCATCCTTTCTTTTCTATATCTTTTCTTATTCAGTTGGTTTTAAATATATTCATGCCAATTCTCCATGTTTTCACCAGCATGATTAAAAATTTTTTATACAGCGTTAGTACAGGAGATGATTGATAACAATCTTATTCTTCTTAAACGGATGCCTTGCTGAGTCTGTGGGCTGGAAAAAAATGTTAAAAGTGATTTAAAAGACAGATTTTCAAAAATCCTACTTTTCAGATGAAATATCAAAAGAGAAAGAAAATGAGCATATAGTCATTCTACCTTTAAAATGAGAAGTCCACACTGTGAAAATAGAGAAAAATATATTCAAAATGACTGAGTAACAAACTACTCAAGCCCATTTCCTGAAAAGAAACTGCTTCTCTGGTTGTAATTATTAAAATTATAGAAAACAACTCCCTGTTCTTCAAAAACCACCAAAATATGGCTGCAAAATCATAGATATTATAAAAAAAATCATAAAGGTATTAAGAGCAAAATTATAGTGTTGATAAATTTAAGCAATGAGCTATTATGCTAGATGGCAACTGTGGTAAGATATACACTGTACTAACCCATCCTGCCAAAAAGAAGACAAAGAATAATAAAGACAATTCTAAGAGAAAATTGATTAAATCACTTTAAAAGAGGCATTGGTGCTTGTGAAATTCTTTAAAAATTTTCTTCCTATGAGAATTTGCACGAATGTCTTTGTCTTGTCTAAAGTGTACTAAATTACAAATACACATTCACACTGAGGAAAATTGCTTATACTTATCAGGATGAAAGAAACAAGAAAGGCTTGAAAAACAGATATTTCCAGGGAAGAAAAGTAAAGCAGGAAAGTGAAGGTATGATAAAAGGACTATAATCAGAGATATGGAAGGAAGACAAACTGCATTAATTAATTTTCTTTAAGAAATGAGACTAGCTGCACACTGAGATGAATTGTCTCATTTGCCAAGTGTCCCAAGTGGCAAAGTCAAACAAATAACTCTGTAATTCTTCATTAGTATTTCATCAAGTTTAACCATTTGCAAACTGCCAAAAGGGGAGAGAAGAAGAGTGGTTCTCAAATCTTATGAGAATTATAAACAATCAACTTTTGTGTATATTTTTCAATACCTTTCTTTGTAGAAACAACCAAATGCCAAACGAAAATGGTATAAATACAGAGCAAAACCAAATAAGATAAATAGCAGAAGGACCTACTCCTCACAGGAGGCCATGCTGTAATGCCAACAGAGCAAAGTCTTTCAGACAATTCCAAACTGTTTAAATTCCAACTCTTCTACGTCCTAGTTAAATGACTTTGCCTCACTTATTTAATCTCTTATATCTCAACTTTCACAAGGGTTCAAAATGAAAGACACAGGGTTGTGAGATTACAGACCATTGTGATATTAAACGTCATACATATAAAGTATCTGGCTTATTTCTCAATAAACATTAATACCTCCAGTAAAGTACATGGTGAAGCAAAATTTTATTTAAATGTTTGTAATTTACTATTAAATGATCAAAAAATTGAGTACAGTATGAGACCTTCTAAATCCAAATACATCTTACTCAACATTTAGTTGAGAAACTGAGTAGATATAGTCCTTGATTTATATGTACTCCCACCACAGAGGTAAGACTTATGGAAAGACTGTGAATTTTTTTTTCTTTAGATATAAGTTTTTTTTTCTCTCAGCCCCATTAAAAGGTAATTGTTTTTTTGTTTTGTTTTTTTTTGAGACAGAGCCTCAAGCTGTTGCCCTGGATAGAGTTCTGTGGCATCACAGCTCACAGCAACCCTCCCTTGGGCTTAAGCAATTCTCTTGCCTTAGCCTCCCAAGTAGCTGGGACTACAGGCGCCCACCACAATGCCTGGCTATTTTTTGATTATAGTTGTCATTGTTGTTTGGCAGGCCCGGGCTGGATTCAAACCTGCCAGCTCTAGGATATGTGGCTGGTGCCTTAGCCACTTGAGCTACAGGCACTAAGACAAAAGGTAAATTTTTTAATCAAAGCCTAGTTTTCATAGCACATAGAACCCTTTTCCAAACTGAAAATAGCTTCATCACTTTATATAATTGTAAGATTAATAAATTATCTTTGTTTTTAAAAATTGTATATTTTTAAAGTTTTTTAAATCCCTTGAAATCGCACCACCTCTCCCATAGATAATCATGGTTAAGATTTTAACATATAATTTAATATATACATAAATATACATATATTACATATATATTATATATACATATACAATAAAATTAAATAAAGGTAATATAAAAATTACTGTTATAGATTATTCTGGTTTCTAGATTATTTTATAATATATATAGAATCTTGACTTTCATGTAACTAAAAATGAAATGTAATGAAATAGCTTGATTCATTACTGGATAAATATACTGATTTAACAATAGAAGGATTTTATTTTTCCTGAGATCTTGTAGTCTTTTCTAATTTTCTCATCACACTAGACTTCTTTTCCTATATAAAGGTATATATCAATTGCAATAAAAATTGGGACAGTAATGCTGATTGAACAGGTATTATGTGTACTGAATTGTATAAAATCATAAGATTAACACTAGAATAAAAAAGGCTTCTATAATCCCTTCTCCTTAAACTGTTTTTATTTTTGCCATGCATTTATAATGCTTACCTACATGAATATATAATTGTCATAATTGTAATAAGAGAGATACAATTTTGTATTTTTTTATCTATTACAAACATGTTCTATATTGTTGAATGAAAATACTTAAGTCAAACACAACAAATGAGAAATGTTAAAAATAAGTGCTAAGCGGGTAGACTGCTTTAGCTCAGGAGTTCAAGACCAACCTGAACAAGAGCAAGACATGTCTCTACTAAAAATAGAAAAACTAGCCAGCTGGTGGCAAACACCTATTATCCCATCTATTTGGGAGGCTGAGGCAAGAGGATTGCTGAAGGTCAAGAGTCTGAGGTTGCTGTGAGCTACGAAGCCTTAGAACTCTATCTAGGGCAACAGAGTGAGACTCTGTTTCAAAAAAAGGGGGGAGAGACTAATATCAAAATATACTTCCTGATTATAATTTGTAAAGCTAATTCTTGAAAATGATGTGTTTTAATAATAAACCTACTATTTTTTTCCAAAGTCTCAAAAAATAGAGAGTATTTAGTCATCAGAAGTTAACTGAGTCAAATTCAGAGTCGAAGCATTCTATGATAGACATACTTTTATCTGATAATGTGAATGTTACTTTTTTTGCATTATTATTATTATTGCTCAATATTTCGTTGCAGCAATCATCTGATTTCTTTTCCGAATATATTTACCTTCATTCATTCTTTACAAGGTTTTTGTTTCTAGTCCTTATCTTAAACATTGTTATTGCTATTAAATTTTAAGCCTCTTTAATTTTGCGAAGGCAAAAAGTGGAAACCAAATAAACATATGTACATGTATAGAGAAAATAAAAATAAAAAACTATTTGTATAATTAATGTACAGGTAGCTTTGATCTACCTGTATGGGCAATGTCAGAACACTGACACTGAGTTATTTTATTCTAAAGATGAGAAGTGAGTGATTTACCTTGGTCTCAGCGTTTGGAGTTAGCTAGCAGATTTCCATTTAGCATGAGCTCCAAGAGCCCAATTTTGGGGTAAAGTAGGAGAGTGAAGAAAGAGGACTAGCTCATATTTATTAAGGAATTCTCCAGGCCTTTGTTTTGTTTAAAGAAATAGGAAAACAGAAAGCTTCAAAGTCCTGCATGATTCCACTTTACAGTTCTTTATTAGATATACACATACAACTTTAATGATGTTTCGCATTTTGAAGATCATGCTCATTAAATTCTGAGAATTATTTTAAATAATTGTGAATAAAGTAGGAATATAAAAAAATAATAAACCTACTATTTTATTTCAAGGTTTTTATACTTTGGTGCTGTGATGATGTGAAAACTCTTAGTAAACCGGCATTATACGAATATAGCACATCACATATAATCATGACCAATGGAAATGTTATGAATGAATACTGAAAGTATATATGATGTTTTTCAGTATTCTTATAAATTACTTTTCTAGGACTTTTAATTAGGGCAAACAAATTACACAACTAGGTTCAAAATGTGGTATTAAAAAAAACTATTCTAATTTGAATGTATTTCTGGGCTTGTGCATGAGGGAAAGCTCTAAGAAGGTAAGAAGAATGATGAACTGAAATAGAGTTAAGGACATGGAGAGACGTAACCTGAATGAATCAAATGAAAAACAACCTCTGCTCCCTTAAATTTAGTCAAGACTTTCCCATGATGCTAAAGTGATTTCAGGTCTACAGGACCTTTGGCTTCTGACAGAAATTAATGCAAATCAATCCCTGAAGTAAATAATCTTTGATTTAGGCCATGAAGACTCTCACAGATTAAATTCAATTCAATATGTACACAAGATTTTTTTAAAATCACTTAGCCATGTAAGGAAAGAAGCAATCATCAGCAAGAAACAGAAAAAACAAACAAACAAAAAACCTAACAGATTGAAACCTTTTCTCAAGATACTAATATATTTTCTCTCAACATTAAAAAATCATTACTTTTCTACAAGGTCAGAATTATTTCTATGTCCTATAATACAACCATAACTATCAAGGACGTGAAGAACACATTCTTCCAAAATCTCATCCTGAAATCATTTTAGAATTTCAACCTTCAAAAATTGAAGCTTGATTTTAAAAAATACCCATAAAAGCCAAGAGTGGTGGCTCACACCAATAATCCCAGCACTTTGGGAAGCCAAAGCAGAAGAATCAATGAAGGCCAGGAGTTCAAGACCACCCTGGACAATATAGCAAGACTTTTTTGTCTCTTAAAAAAAAAAAAAATTAACTGTACTCCCACCTACTCTAGAGGCTGAGGAGCGAGGATCACTTGAGCTCAGAAATTTGAGGCTACAGTGAGCTACATAGTTGCACCATTGCACTCTAGACAAAGCAACAGAATCAGAAGCAGTGTCTAAAAAAAAGGTAAAAATAAAAATGAGGCTGGGTGCAGTGGCTCAGGCCTATAATTCTGGCACTTTGGGAGGTTGAGGTAGGAAGACTGCTTGAGCTCAGGAGTTTGAGACCAGCCTGAGCAAAAGTGAGACCCTAACTCTACTAAAAATAGAAAAACTAGCTGGGCGTCGTGGCTAGTACCTATAGTTCCAGCTACTCAGGAGGCTGAGGCAAGAGGATGGCTTAAGCCCAAGAAACTGAGGTTCCTGTGACCTATGATGATGCCACAGCATTCTATCCAGGGTGACAGAGTGAGACTCTATCTCAAAAAAATTATATTAAAATTAAAAATAAACAAAATAAATAAAAATGAAATAGCCATAAATTTCTTTAAAAGTTAATCATCTGTAACTTTTTATAATCTTAACTACCTAGATTCTAAGTAGAAATTAGGGAAAACAGTAACAGAAACTCTGAGAAACTAAGTCTTATTTTCACTGTGTGTTAGTCAGGACAAGCTAGAATGCACCACAGTAACACAACCCCCACATCACCTTGCCTTTAAGTAACAAAGTTTTTTTCTTGATCTTACTACATGTCCATTGCTCTGCTCTATCTAGTTCTCATTCAGGAATTCAAGCTTTGAGTTTCTAACACCTGGAATAACCAAGGCAGGTGGGAGAGAACTTGGGAAGTTATGTTCTAATTCCTTGACATTCCCTGGTCACAGCAAGTCATAGTATCATACCTAATTTGAAATGAGTTGGGGGCTTGGAGCCTGTGGCTCAATGGGCTAAGGTGCCAGCCACGTACACCTGAGTTGGTGGGTTTGAATCCAGCCTGGGCCGCCAAACAACAATGACGGCTGCAACTAAAAATGGCCGGTGTTGTGGCGGGCGCCTGTAGTCCCAGCTACTTGGCAGGTGGAGGCAGGAGACTCGCTTGAGCCCAGGAATTGAAGGTTGCTGTGAGCTATAATGCCATGGCACTCTATCCAGGGTGACAGCTTGAGGCTCTGTCTCAAAAAAAAAAAAAAAATTGAAATGAGTTGGGAAAGTCTACCACGTGCCCAGAATGAAAAGAACCAAAAATATTGGTGGACAGCTATAAGGACCACCACACATAATTATTTCAACTATTCAAATAGCACATCAATTAATAATATAAACAAACAAATGCTAAACTAAATGCAGTTGAATGTTTATATAATAATTCCACTGCTAGGCTTTAATGGAGACCCACAGGGTGATCTCAAAAAAAGCATCTTGCCAAGAGCCTCAGGCATTCATTGTTTCTGGATCGGAGGCTCCCTTATCAATTGAATAAATAGAGCAGTTCTCCTGGGCTCTACTCTTCCAAACAATTTCCCCCACTAACTTAATGTTTCTCTAATCTGAGAAAAATATGACTGGTGTCCCACCCTAGACAGAGTCAAATAAAAATCACTAATAAATACTATCACTTAAGACAAAAGAAATTCCACTGATATCACTAGAAATGCTTTTTACACAAAGTAGAAGTCAATCATGTAGTAGTTTAAGCTGTTTATTTGAGAAGTTGGGGATTTTTTAAGACCCAGGAAATAAAACTGTGAAGTTTTTAATTTTAGAAATGAGCTACAAAATCCTCAGCCTTGTCATTGCTTCCTGCCCCCTTGCTTCTCTCCTTCCAATCTCTTTCCTTCTCCTCCTCTATACTGAAGTGATAAAAGATACTTTTTGAGTTTAATCAGAGTAGCCAAACTGTTGCTCATAAGAAGTTAATGGGTACCTTCTAGTTAAAGATAACAAATTATACATAAGTATTTAGCACAAAAATAATTCTCTAAAACTGAGACATTTTATTTAAAGTCATAAACTCATGAGAACAGCAACAAAAGAAATGGAAAAAAGGGGGCAATTTTGGAAGCTGTAAAATTGATGATCAAGTAATAATAGACCAAGCAGATTCAAGAAGGTTAAGCCAGCCAAGCAGTGGCTCAGACCTGTAATCCTAGCACTCTGGGAGGCTGAGGCTCAGGATCACTTTAGCTCAGGAGTTCAAGACCAGCCTGAGCCAAAGTGAGACCTCATCTCTACTAAAAATAAAAAAATTAGTCGGGTGTTGTGGCAGGAGACTGTAGTCCCAGCTACTAGGGAGGCTCAGGCAAGAGGATCACTTAAACCCAAGTTGAGTTTGAAGCTGCTGTGAGCTAGGCAAATACCATGACACTCTAGCTTACGAGTGTCAGACTCTGACACTTACGAGTGACAGAGTGAGACTCTGTCTCAAAAAATAATTATGTTTTCCTTGAGACATACATGTTGAAATATTTATGGATGAAATAATGATATCCAGGATTGCTTCAAAATAAGAGCTACATGCTACTTAGTAGCATGAGGTGGAGGATCACTTGAGCCCAGAAGTTTGAGGTTGCAGTAAGCTATGAGGATGCCACTGTACTGTAGGCCAGACAACAGAGAGATCCTAATCTGAAAATAAAACAAAACAGAAATAACAGACAAAATAAAATTGACCATGAGTTAGTAATTGTACATGGGAACTGTTCTCTGTGTACTTACATATGCTTGAAATGTTCATAATGAAAAGTTTAAAAAGACCATCTTCAAACAATATAAGAGCAGCTTTCTCTCTCCCAGCAAAAGATGGCACAGATTTATCCCCTGAAGAAGTTAAACCAAAAAGTCTCTGATATGAGAGTGACCAGGAATAATTAAGTATAAGAAATCATGAAAATGGGAATTAACTGATAATGTTTGGGGTATTCAACCTGAGGCCCACAGGCCACATGCAGATTATTTGAGGACTGTTTTGCTTATTGGTGGTGTTGAATATTGTGAAAAGTATGCATAGATTTTTTTTTTTTGCTCATCAGCTTTTGTCAATGTTTGTGTATTTAATGTACAGCGCAAGACACCTTTCATGTTCCAATGTGCAACAGAAAAGAAAAAAGGTTAGCTATCCCTGTCACTTAGAGTCTTCTCCAATCTCCTTCTCAAGCTTCACTTCAAAAGCATTGGCAGTCAGAAGAATACCCTTTCAACCAGAAATTGAAATAGCCTTTACTGCAGAATCTGAAAAAAAGGGGGGGAAGCACCTAAAGAGACTGACATTGGGAGTTCCTACTAAGCTAAAAGCCAGGCCACTTACCCTATAGTAAAGACCCCAGAAAAACAGTACTGGCATATACTCTTAAGTGACAAAGATCACCTAATATTTGATGTGTTAAAATAAATAACTGAGAGGTCATCAGACTAAGGTGGCTCCAATACCTGCATTCCTACATAAGCAAACCAAAACTCAACTCAGCATAAGTGGTCATGCTCTACATCAAACAGAAACCACCAACTAATCCCTAAGTGGGGACTTTTTACTACTTAAGCCTAACCAATCAGAAACCACCAACTAATCCCTAACTAGGTACTTTCCACTACTTAAACTTAACCAATCAGAAACCACCAACTAACCTCTAACTAGAGGCCTTCCTCTGGAATAAATTCTTTACCTCGATTTTCTGTTAACCCTATTGAAAGGATTCCCATGCCCCTTTGTCAAACAGCTTTCAGTCTGACCCTGACTAATTTATGAATTAATATTCACTCAGATAAAATGTTTAAAATTTTAAGTACCTCAGTTTATCCTTTAATAAAGCAAAGCATCTGAATATAAAAGACAGAGTCTTGAAATACAGGAGGAAAGAGGAAACAAAAGGAGGAAAGGGAAGGGAAAATAGAGGAGGGAAGACAAGGAAAGGAAAGGGGGATGGGAGGGGAGAGAAAAGGAAATTTGGAAGAAACTGCCTTAAGAAGAGGAAAATTACAAAACAATTATAATACCCTATAATAATGTAAAGATAAGAAAATATTGCATTGGTGAAAGAAGACTGAGATATTAGGGGGGGAAAGAAATAATAAAAAATAAGATAGGAATAAAAAAAAACTAACCAGAAGAATTAAATGTTGAAATTAAGGAAAAATTGTAGGAAACATTTAAGTAAAAAGAGAACTATAAAATGAGAGAGAAAAAATATTAGAATATCAGCTCCTGAGATTCAATATCTGAAAAAAATTGTTCAAGAAGAGAGAACAGATAAAACTGTGAAAATGAAATCATCAAAGAAATCATTAAAGATTTAAAAGACAGAGGTTTTTAATTTGGAAGTTGTCCATTAAGTATCCCACAAAAGTACTGAAAACAGATCCTCCCTAGAGCTTTCAAAACACTAAAGACAAAGAACATCCTGTGAACTTTCAGACCTAAGAAAGTTTTCATTTAAAGTATCAAGATTTTAAATTGCATAAGAATTCTTCACAGCAACAGCTTCCTTGCGGCTGGGCACGGTGAGACCAGGGAGAGAGGACCTCAGGCATCTCTGGCAGGCGGGATCTACCAGGAACTTCCCCTTGGGGACACAGGGAGACAGCATGAGGCTTCTGGACACCCTGAGGAAGGCAAA
>CAUYRH010111958.1:0-10627 GCA_963574655.1 Perodicticus potto
GTTGTAAATTGGCATGGAAATTTAAAGCAGGTTCTTGTTGGTGCACAGCACAAATTAGTTATATATGGGGATGGTAGTTTTTTCATCTTCAGTTGTCTCTGATGCAGCTTATACGAAATAATTGTTGTTCTGTTAACTGAATACGACTCTGTAATTGCAAAAAAAAAAAAGTTGCAGCTGTTTTGTTGACATTCTGAATGCTTCTAAGTAAATATAACTTTTAAAAATATATCAGTTTGAACAACTATGTGTGAACATACACAAGCATGAATAAAAAAAGGTTAGAGATTACAGCACTTGGATGGAACACAGAAATAAAAAGAAAAGACTCACTGACGAGGGTAGGAAAGTTTTACCTTACCTGCATCACCTCTCTCCCAACCCAAGGGGGCAGTGTGTTGAGAGATGTCCTCCACTTGGTAGAAGGAAAGTGAAGAGAGCACCAGACTCGGCTTTGGATCTCAATACCCCGTTGCCCCAGTAAAACCCATTCCTGGGCAGGCCCCCATGGACCCAGACTCCAGGCTGGTACCTATGAAATGAACCTCCAGGTCCATCAAAACACAGGATATCTCCCAGAGACTCACTCTACAGCCCCAACTTGCAAACTCAGTCTCTAGGCCTACCCCAGGTCCAGGCCAGCCTTTAGCTCTGGGCTTCAGCCTGCCCCCAGACCAGATTGGCCCCCATTGCTCCTGGCTGTAGGTCTACCCCAGCACCAGACTAGCCCCCATAGTTTTAGTTATCAGACCAGCACCCCTAGTTCTACGACCACCCAGTGCCAGGCTAGCCCATGCATCCCCAAGCTCTAGGCTCATCCCAGGTTTCAGACCAGCCCAAAGCTAAAGTAGCCCACACCATCTCAGGCTTCATGCCCACTCCAATGTCAAGTTAGCGCCACTGGCCTCAGGCATTAGGCCAGTAACAACAGACCCAGTTTCCAGGCTTGTCTAATACCAGGCCTGTCTCTGTAGCCCCACCCTCCAAGGTCTGCCCTTGTGGCTCAGTGCTCCTCTACCAGATAAAGAATCTAGGCCCAACGCAGTAGAAGTCAGGGCTAGGCTGCTCCCCCACCCCCAGACCTAGATTCCAGGCCAGTACCCACACAGGCCCAGAGTCCATACAAGCTCCTATAGCTCCAGGCACTAGGTCAGCCGAATGACACCATACACTTATACATTCACTATGAAAAATAAATAAATTCTATGGGGGAAACTGTATATCCATATGCAAGAGAATAAAATTAGACCCTTATATCACAAAATATAGAAAAATCAATTTATGATAGATTACATCCTTAAATGTAGTACATAAAACTGTAAAACTACTAGAAGAAAACACAGGGGTAAAGATCCATGACATGGTCTGGGCAATGATTTTGTGGATGTGGCCCCAAAGCACAGGCAACAAAAGCAAAAATAGAAAAAAATGGGATTACATCCAACTAAAAAGCTTTGGCACAACAAAGGAAACAACAGAATGAGGGGACAATATACAGAATTTGAGAAAATGTTTGCAAATCACATATGTGATAAGGAATTAGTGTGTAAAATACAAACGGAACTTGAAATAATTCAGTATCCAAAAACAAAATTAGTTTAAAAGTGGAGAAAGTACCTGACTAGACATTTGTCAAAAGAAAACATACAAGAGGCCAATAGGTATCTGAAAAGATGCTCAAAATTATTCATCCAGGAAATGCTAAACCACAATCATCTCATACCTGTTAGAATGACTATTACCAAAAAGATGAAAAACAGGTGCTGATGAGAATGCACATTAGGTCAGCCATTAATAAAAACAGTATGGCGGTTCCTCATAATATTTAAAATAGAACTACCATATAAAATAAGTATGTCTTAGAGATATCTGCACTCCCATGTTCATTTCAGCATCATTCACAATAGCCAAAATACAGAAATCAAACTAAGTGTCCATTAATTCGTGAATAAGGAATATGTGTTATAAATGCATAATGGAATACTATTCAGCCTTAAAAAAGAAAAGAAATCCTATCATTTGCAACAATATGGATGATATTTCAGGACATTATGTTAAGCAAAATAAGCTAGGCACAGAAAAACAAATACCACATGATTTCACTTACGTGTGAGATCTAAACAAGTGTTGTAAAAAAAGTTAAACTTGTGGAAACAGAGAGTAGAATGGCTGTTAGTAGGAGGTGGGTGGGGGCTTTGAGGAGATTATGGTCAAAGGATAAGAAATTTCAATTAAACAGGAGGAATAAATGCAAGAAATCTATCAGCTAACACAGTGATTATAGTTACATTAACGTATTCTTGAAAATCAGTAAAAGAGTATATTTTAAGTGTTCTCACCACAGAACAATGTTTTGTATCGGAGGTAATAAGCATATTAATTAGCTCCATTTAGATATTTTGCAATGTGTGCACATTTCAAAACACGCTGTTAATATGCACAATTTTGTATTTGTCCATTAAAAATAAATACTAAAAAAGAAAAGAAGTGGAGGGACTAATTGTTTGGGGAAGGGTGACCTCTTCAGTAAGTCATGTTCGAGCTGGTTTTTCAGGAATAAAGTAGATGAAGAAGGAAAAAGAGAGGAGAACATTTCAGGCAAAAGGGATTGCTGAAGGAAAGGTACAGAGTGCAAAAGTAATTTCAAGAAACAGTGGTCCTGAAAGGCCTGAATATACAGATGGGCCCTGACTTAGCAATGCTTTGGCTTACAATTTTTCAACTTTATAATGATGTGAAAGTGAGATGCATTCAGTGGAGACTGTATTTTGAAATTTGGTATTTTTCTAGGCTAGCGATGTGCCTAAGATACTCTCAGTGTTGGACAGTGGCAGCGAGCCATTCTGTTTTCCACTTTCAGTACCTTATTCAATAAATTGCATGAGATATTCAACACTGTATTATAAAATAGGGTTCGTGTGCAATGATTTTGTCCAAGTATAGGCTAATGTAAGTGCTCTGAGCCATGATAACTGTTATGTGAATTAAATGCATTTTTGACTTGCTGTATTTTCAACTTGTGATGAGTTTATTAAGATTGTATTCCTATTCCTATAAGCAATAAATGAGAATTTCCATAGTTTCAAAAAAAAAATTGTATCCCACGTACGTTAAGGAGTGTCTGTAATGTAAAAGGGTGCTGACAGGTATAGTGACCAGGCCCATCCTTTTATTTTCCTAGCAGACTCGGATGCTATCTGACTTCTTGCATAGTTTCATCAATATCACCTAGAAGTCTTACAGAAGATCACTACCCATACTAAAATCCTATAACTAAATCAGGCTATTGGAAGATATATAGAGAGGCAGAAAAACTTCAAAGTGAAAGATAATCAGGAAAAATAAATGAGATAATGGAAAGGAGGGAAATGATTTAAGGATGCTCACCTCAAACACACCTGAAACAGAGTCGGGGAGTGGCGATAGACCTTATATGATTGTTTCTGTTCAAGGATTTGGGCCTAGAATATCAGAAGCAGAGTCACATATAGGAAAAAATCTTCTAGTAGTGGTTTTCACTACAGAATCAAAGCTTTCACATGGAAGCAGCATGCAAAACACTCATTTGCAGATGAGATCAATAGCCACAATACAGGTCATCTTTAAATGCAAAGGACAGTGATTTGTAAGTCAGATACTGCTGATGGATGCATTTGACCAAGATTCACATATTTGAATAGTCCACATCCACTTATTAAACCTTCTGTTCTTTATCAAAATAAAGGATTTTTCCAACTTTTGGCTTTGGTATTACAGAAGAGACCTGAGGCTTTTCCTCCAAACACACCTATCCCCACTCCCTCTTCCTATTCTGATCTTCTACAGTTTGCCTTTTTCCTTCATTATTCTCTCTTAGCGTAGGTTTTCCAAGAACATCTGTGGGAATTGTTTGACACTAATGATGACCCCAAAGGTTCAAAAGAGAATATAGATGTGTATTAGAATCCCATCAAGAGATACTAGTGGACTTCCTAAAATCTATATGCTCTGAAATTGGAGTACTGGTTATTAAACATCTGAAATCATTAGAATACATCTAAATCATTCATTATTTTTCATACCATAAAACTTTTAGAGCTGAAATAAGCCTTAGACACTATGTAACACAATATCATCATTTTATATATAAAGAAATAAAAGGGTGGTGCCTGTGGCTTAAAGGAGTAGGGCACTGGCCCGATATGCCGGAGGTGGTGGGTTCAAACCCAGCCCTGGCCAAAAACTGCAAAAAAAAAAATGAGAAAAGAGGTAATGGAGATTACCTTGGAAAATGAGATTTGTCCAAGGCCTACAGTTATTGATAAAATGACTAACAGATTTCTTAGGAAACTGTTTTTTTTTTTTTTTTTTTTTTTTTTTTTAGGTTGAGAGAAATGTATTGAATTATTTAATTTCTTTTTTCTATGTAGAAAAACACTTAGAACATGAGATCTACCCTCTTAATACAATTTTAAGTGTACAATACAATATTGTTAACCATATGCACATTGTTATATGCCATATATCTAGATTTTTTTTCATTGTGCATAACTTTCAGTTATTTTTATCTCTAATGGTCTATTGAAGTTACATTTTTAGTGATGCCAATTCCCATGCATTTATAGGTAACCTCCTAAGCTTATTTTATATGAAGTCATATCCATATAATCTGGTGTCATACTTCAAATTGCTTCTTTTTAGTTTAATGAGAAGGATTCCTAAGGGAATGATATTCACTTCTACACAGTTTCATACTTAAATAGGGACCTTTATAGACTTTATTCAATTAAAATTAAAAACTCCTATTCAACAAAGGCAGTAAGTAAAGTTAAAAATAAGCACAGGCTGGGAGATAATATTTACAAAGCATGAGAGATTAGTATCTAGAATAAATAATCTCCTTTCAATCGGTAAGAAGACGACTAACAAACAAATAAAATAATAGACAAATGATATGGATAGGTAATTCATCAAAGAGGAAACCCAAATGGCCAATAAACACATAGAAAGCTATTAAACCTTGCTAATGAATAGGAAAATACACATTAAAACACAGAGCAACATTAATTTATGCCTACAAAACTGATAAAATATTTAAGATTGATAATATTGAGGAACAGAACATATGGAGAAACAGAACCCTCACAGACTACTGGTGGGAGTATAAAGTAGTACAACTTTGGAGAGCAATTTGGCAACCTCTAGTAAAGTTGAAGACACATATTCTCTGCAACCCAGCAACACCACTTCAAGGTAATGAACATCCCAAATATATGCACAAGGACACATGCAAAAGTAATGTGTTTAACATACTTTTTGTAACAGTAAAAAAGAGGAGAATCTAAAAAGTCAATCAACAAAGAAATTGATAAATACATTAAGAAACAGTCATTCACAAAATGAAATACGCTACAGCTGTTAAAATGAACAGGCATATATGTCAATATAGATAAATCTCAGAAGTATACTGAATGAGAAAATCAAGTTGTTTAATTATATATATAGTATGATACAAATTTTATAAACATTAAATCTATGCCAAATACTGTTTCTAAGTGCATGTATGGGTACAAACCCATGGATGGTAAAGGCCCACACAAACTTTAAGATGGCAATACCTTTAAGGAGGAAGGGAGGGAAATACGATCATGCAGAAACATAAAACTTCAACTGGTTAACCATATCTGTATTCTTTTTTATTTTATTTTTTTTTACAAACCCTTGTGTCGCGGGCTGACTTTCAATAGATCGCAGCAAGGGAGCTGCTCTGCTACGTACAAAACCCCGACCCAGAAGCAGTTCGTCTACGAATGGTTTAGCACCAGGTTCCCCACGAACGTGCGTTGCAGTGACGGGTAAGGGGGTGGCCGCCTTTCCAGCCGTGTATTTTTTTTTTTTTATTAAGTCATTTGTACATAGATCATGAATACATTTATACCATCATGGGATTCGATATGTTGATTATTTGTACAAATTGGAGTGCTTACATCCTACTAATCAACATAGCCTTCACCTCATTTACCAAATTACAGCATTAAGCCTTTTATGATCTACACCTGGTAAATCCAACTTGTGCTTGCAATATGCCCCATAGATGTGGTCCCCCCACTAACCCCGTCTCTATCTGTATTCTTAACACATTGGAAACAAATATGGCAAATATTAGCATTTCATAAGTCTATATGGTGGGTGTAATCATACAGTAGTGCCCTCTCAATTGCCATTTCACTGTCCGAAATTTCATTTACCCATGGTCAACTAAATATTAATTGGAAAATACAGAAATACATAATTCTTAAGTTTTAAATTGCATGCCATTCTAAATAGCATGATGAAATCTCACTCTGTCCCACTCTGTCCATCCAGGAAATGAATGATTCATCCCTCTGTCCAGCATATCCACACTGTGTACACTATCCTCTGGTTAGTCACTCAGTAGCTGTTTCAGTTATCTGATTGACATATCACAAAAGAGGAAGTACAATATAACAAGATATTGTGAGAGAGTGAGAGAGAGACTACATTCCTACAACTTTTATAACAATATATTGTTCTAGTGTTATAGTTCTATTTTACTATTAGTTATTACTGTTACTCTCTTACTGTGTCTACTTTATAAATTAAGCTTTAGCATATGTATATATAGGAAAAAACACAGTATATATAGGATTCAGTAATATCTGAGGTTTTTAGGAATCCACTGCGAACGTTAGAATGTATCCCCGTGGGTAAGCGGTGGGGGGGGAGGACTACTGTATATTATGTTTTTCCTCTATATTTGAATATTTTCATAATATAGTGTTTTATGAAAGAATAGAGAAGTGCATTTCCTTTACAACTATTGATGGTCACATTCAAAAACTAAACTTAAACTTATGGAAAACATTATGTTAACTCAGAACACTGTTTTGTCTGTCATTAACTTATATAATCTAAACCTAGAAAGAGCTGGGATTTGGTACCCTTTATTTAAAGTTCCACAAAGAGATGAGCATATGTAATTACAGATTATAAACTTTTACCATATGTACTGTTAAGTGCATACCAAGATCACATTTTAAACCATTTAATTTCTGTGCCTCAAAAGTGATAGCATCCACAGACATTTGTTCTGTACTCAAGCCAAGGAGATGAGTCACTATAGCTCTTTGTTAATTACACTTAACATTCTCTACTTTCTAGGTGAACACTGCTATGTTTGGATTGGTTCCAGACATTAATTTGGAGAATAAACTGTTTTTAGGTTGAGGAAAACACAAGGCAGCAGCTTGTTGCTTTGCAAATGGTGTGGGGAAATTCTTAAAAGCCAAAAAGAAATAGTCAAAACATATATACTTGAAAGCTCTTTAGCAGGCAAAGCTCAATGAAGAAGAAAATCCCCCTAGAAAGTTTAGGTGGGAAATGACTTCATCTAATTTTAAAACGTAATTTATATGGTCTTAAAAATGGTTTATAAATAAATGGTCACTAACTAAATCATATACATCAGTGGTTTCTTAGTCTATGTCAATAAAAGGAAATTATACCTGTTTGCTGCGGTTTATATAATATAAATAAAACAGCCTGTGTGTTGATGGTCAAAGCGCTCTACTAACAGACTAATTAACCCAACAGAAATGCAGAAACTCATTAAAAGAATGTAAATTCATGTTGAATGCGAGTTATCACCTCTATAGTTGTGATAACTAAAACCATTAACAAGGCCCTAAAAAAAAATTCAAGAATGAGAACTTGACTTTTAGGAGTTAGAAAATAATCAAAGAGCAAAATCAGTTCATGCTAAGGGTAGAGTTTCATTCATACAATGTATTCAGGAACAGAGCTAATAATACACAGGTTTGAAAAGCCATCAAGTTCCTCCAGATTGAAAAGAAAATCAGTATGTTGAAGAGATATCTGTACTCCCATGTTTACTGCAACACTATTCATAAGAGCCAAGATATGGAATCAACCTAAGTGTCTACCAGTGGAGGAATGTATAAAGAAAACATGGTACATATACACTGTGGAATATTATTCGGCCATAAAAAGAATGAAATCCTGTCATTTGCAACAACATGGATGAAACTGGAGGCCATTATGATACGTGAAATAAGGCAGGCACAGAAAGGTAAATATTGTTATGTTGTCATTCACATGTGGGAGTTAAAAAAAAAATTGGTCTTATGGAGATAAGAGAGTAGAATGGTAGTTACCAGATGCTGGGAAAGGTAACTAAGAGAGGGGGACAAAGAGGGGCTGGTTAATTGATATAAAAAAAAAACTGTATCTAACTAGATAGAAGGAATAAGATCAGTGTTCAGTAGCACAACAGGGTGAATATAGTTAACAATAATTAATTGTATATTTCAAAATAACTGGAAGAATAGAGTTATAATGTTACTAAAACAAAGATATGATAAATGTTTAAGGTGATGGATATCCCAATTGCCCTGACTGATCATTATACATTGTATGCTCGTATAAAATATCACATGTATCCCATACTTATTATGTATCGCTATTGTTTCCATAAAAATGAAAAATAAAAAATAAAAATTTAAAAATAAAAATGCAAATCTAAGAAAGAATAGGCAGCTAGCTATAAGTAGGCTGATTTCTAAATGTGGACAGATACACATGCCAAAATACTGCACAGCTTTGTAATGATACTGTCCCTTCTGACAGGAATACTCTTTACCATTCCTTTTGCCACGTTTTAGTTACTGATTCTTCAAGCCTCAGCATGAACATCACTTCTGGGGGGAAACATTTCTACCTTCTCTACTTTCCACATCTTAAGTTCAGTGCTCTTGCTAGGTATTCTATTACACTTTGACAATCCCCCAGTATAGTTCTTAAATTTTAAGGGTCTGTTATCTTCCTTATTTGGCCATAAGCATATAAGCCAAACCAAGATTCCTGTCTTTATTATTGTATTTCTCCCCAGCATACCACAGTACCTGGCATATAGTAGGAATATTGCCAATGAATAGTACTGACTAAATTAATGAATAGATGGATGGATTCTTAGATAGCCAGACACAAGTATATTAACATTAGTCAAATTCTACAGTGTGAAGTAACCATATTTTAAAAATGCATTGAGGAATAAAAAGTAAATTACATGAGGGTTTGTGTGTACATGTCTCTTCAAGTTTGATGATTGTGGTGGGGTGTGTTATGTATGTGGTTATAGGTACGGAGGGACTTTCTATAAATACAAACTCCACTATACCTAAATAAATCCTAAGGAGTCATATTTCCTCAGAATTATGTATTCATGCTCAAATGGCTTCCATCCATGTTTCATTTATTCTTATGCCCCCCCAAGCAAAAGAGATAAGGACAGGTATTATTGTCATTTTTCTGAAGGGGCAATAGATTGAGAAGTGAAGTGAACTTACTCAACTACAAATGATATCCCAATATCCAAGCTGATGCTCCAGCCACTAGAGAAGTATATTTTGGCATGATCACAATTATCACAATCTTTTTAGAGCCAGAAAAATTGGTATGAGCTAGTTATCTGAGACAGAAAGAAAGCCCATAATTCATACTGACGATCTTCTTTTGTGGGCTCTAGTATAGGTAATTTACCATCTGGGTTCAAATTACTTAACTGGCACATATGAGGAGAAATTAGGGCTGGGGTAGAAGTCTACTTCCCATTGTAAGTTGATAAAATTTTCATTAACATTACTAACAAGCTAATAAGATGAAATGGATTTACCAAAAATGATCAAGATTTTAGCTACAAAAATTACACCTAATATCTTCCTTAAATGCAATTGATAAGAAAATAAACCCTTATGGTCTGATTTATCTTTATAATTAATACTACATAAAAATTAATACTGGTATTCAAACATCTATATTAATTGAGCTCTTTTTAAACCCCTATATGATCTATTTTGATTAATGTTACACAAATACATTTAAATGAGATGCTTTCCCCCATTATTTCTTTTCCATAAAAATATCACTACAACTCAGCAGGATGTTTTCAAATCTAAGAAGCAAAATAAGTACTGCTCCAAAAGCAGTTCTGATGGTCAGTTATGAATGAGATTTTATTACATTTTCAGCCTCACATGATACGTTTTCATCACAGAACTCAAGGACCTCAAAGTAATGGCCAAAGCCCTAAAGCTTAATCAGTAGGGATCTGTGGAAGGTATCTTTGTCCAGAACTGAAAGGCAATGGTGACCTTCTTAAACTGAGAGCTGAGCAGAGCAGGCATACTATTGTCTTAGGCTCTATTAATCCATTTTCACTTGCATCCATTCAAACTCAAAAGGAAGATTTCAATATTAAAATGTATCTATTTTATACTATTTATACTATTATAGTATAGTATTTTATAATAGTATTTAGTATTTATTTTATAATATAATAGTATTTATTTTATACTATAATGGTATAATAATATTTTATACTATAATAGTATAAAATAGTATTATAGTATAAAATACTATACTATAATAGTATAAATAGTATAAAATAGATACATTTTAATATTGAAATCTTCCTTTTGAGTGTTTTTTTTTTTTTTTTTTTTTAGACAGTGCCTCAAGCTGTCACCCTGGATAGAGTGCCGTGGCATCACAGCTCACAGCAACCTCCAATTCCTGGGCTCAAGCGAGTCTCTTGCCTCCGCCTCCCAAG
>CAUYRH010111960.1:0-21060 GCA_963574655.1 Perodicticus potto
AATGAGAAAATATCATGAATGTTATATCAATCAGGTTGATAAAAATATCTCCGATTGTATGTGAAGCCCGCACACTGTACCCCATGACTGAATTATTGTACACAGCTATGACTCAATAAAAAATAAAAAAAATAAAAAAAAATAAAACTAAAAAACTAAAAAAATAAAAAAAATAAAAACCTTGTCTGTGTGCTTGTGCTCTCTCTCTCCCCCACCTCCCTTTTCCCCTGCCTCTGCCCTCCAGCTTGGTACTTCATGCCCCATTCTCACCTCATTCCATCCAAATTGGGCTTCCATTCACCTAGCGGCAAGGAAGCAGCCTGTTTCTCGTCATCTTTCTTGACTCTCAGCAGCCTGTGCCAAGGCTGTGCATACCTTCATTCCTTTTAATACTTTCTAAAAGGTGAGGTAAAATTTATACATGATAAAATGCACATGTTTTAAATATTCAATTTGAGTTTTAACAAATAGATATGCCCATGTAGCCACCCCTTTGATCAACAATAGTATACTGTGACTGGGCACGGTGGCTCATGCCTGTAATGCTAACATTTTGGAAGGCTGAAGCCAGAGGATTGATTAAGGCCAGGAGTTTGGGATCAGCCTGAGCACCATAGTGAGACCCCATCTGCATAAAAAATAGAAAAAATTAGCTGGGTGTGGGGGCACATGCCTGTAGTCCCAGCTACTTAGGAGACTGAGGTAGGAGGATCACTAGAGTCCAAGAGTTTGAGGCTGCTGTGAGCTAGATGATGCCACTATACTGTAGTCCAGGTGACAGAGTAAGACCCTGTCTCAAAAGAAGAACATTATTTAATTTCAAATCAATATGAGGGTACAAATGATTAGGTTACAATGTTTGCATTTGTTAGGTAAAGTCCCCATTATAGCTGTGAAAAAAGAACATTTTTGTTATGTCAGAGATGTCCCTCTCTGGTCACTCTGTTCTCCATTTCAAGCACTGTTCTGATTTTTAGCACGGTTGTTTAGTTTTGCCTCTTTTAGAATGTCATGCAAATGGAAACATACAGAATGATTGTACTTCTAAAAAAATTTCAATAAATTTTTGATTCAAGGATGAAATTGCATAGTGGTGAAGTCAGGGCTTTTAGTATACCTATCACCCAAATGGTATACATTGTTACCCAACAGATGAATTTTGATCCTTCCTGCTACTCTCATTTCTCCTCTACTGAGCCTCCAAAGTCTGTTATAACATCCTGTATGACCATATGTACCTATCACTTAGCTCCTGCATATAAGTGAGTCCGTGTGGTACATGTTTTTTTCATTCCTGGGATACTTCATTTATGATAATGGCTTTCAGTTCCATCCAGATTGCTGTGAAAGACATTATTTCATGGAATGGCTATACTTGTATGTGTCTGCCGTCTTCCCTTCAGCATAGTGGTTGAAATTTATCCATTTCATTGTATCAGTAGTTGGTTCCTTTTTATTATTCCGTAGTATTCCATCATTTGAATACCCCATAACTTGATGATCCGTTCTCCTATTTCTGGACATTTGAGTGTTGTCAGTGTTTGGCTGTTATGAATAAGGATGCTATAAGCATCAGTGTATGAGTTTTTTTGTGATATATGCTGTCGTTTTTGTAGTACTTAGGAGTGGAGTTGCTAGGTCTTAGGGTGGTAGGTGTGTAGGAAACTGCCAGAGTTCCGATTTAACACTGAACTTCAGAGTGATGAAATCTTTAGGTTTTTTTTTTTTTTTTTTAATGCTCCTCTCCTTGGAAAAAGACAGTACTTCTAGTTCCTTATTAAACTTCTTAGAAGAGGATCAAAAATTATTTGTTTTGCATTGAGTTGCATATTTGGGGTTGCATTGAGGAGGAAAGAGAGTTGGGGCAAAAAATAATATCTACCTTTTAACTTCCTAAGTTTAGATCCAATTGAGGAAGGAGCCAGAAGACAGACCAATGATGGTTTGGATATCAACTTTATTACTGATACAGCAGATGAGAGCACATGTCTTAGATATGTGACTGGATGGGCTTCAGATACTCACCTTTCCACTCACAGGCAGGCTTGGCTAGCCCAGGCTTCCCACACAAGCAGGAAGAGAAAACCTGCCTCTCCCAAATGACCCCCCCCCACCACAACTGAGCCTTTAGCCAAGCCTTATTGATGAGATACATCTGTCTCTTCCAAGGGAAGGCCCTAGTAGGTGAGGGAGAGGAGCCAAGAGCCAGATGGTGGCCTCTTCCCCCATGTGTCTCTCCTGGGCAGTAGAAGTTATGGTTAGCAGAGGCACTTGGATTCACTTCCCAGGGAAAGCGCATGACCACTAGGACCAAGCTGTTTACTGTTTACTGGGTTGGTATTAGGGTTTAATTCTGTGTTCTGTCAACATGGAATGATTTTTAAAGTCCTACTTCTCAGAAGACAGTGCCTGCCTATCATCTGAGACTTACTTTTTAAGATTTGGATTATGTGTTCTCTATGCATGTTTCTTCTGCAGTTTTTATATTTTTATTCATTCTTAGAAGATTCTGAAAATCCACTTAATGGTTTGCTAGGCAATCATTTTGCTATTTTCATGTGTGGTAATGTATTTTAATGTATTATAATGGTATAGTCCAGTTGCTAGGAAGAAATACAAAAAACAGATTTGAGCCCAAGGGTGATTTGTCTTTCTTGATGTGCTATTGTCATACCTTCTTTAAAAAGATCATACTATGCTAAACATGGTGCCATAATAGGCTGCTCTGCTCTCCACCTAGTTTTATTTATAAGTAAGCTACGGAAAGAAAGCATTTTACTGATTTATGTATTTTATAAAACATGAACTATTATCCTACAGAAATGAGAAATGGTTTCTACTTGGGTGATAATTTCTCCTTTCTGTTGGAGCTGAATACTACCAGGTTATTAACTGTCTTCCAGCCATATTGGCAAGGTCATTAATAAGTTTTCTGGAAATATAAGGAGTAAAAAATTGCATTCATTTTTGTGGCTTAGAGACTTTTTTTAAACATAAAATTATTTTTAAAAAGTTTGGTTATTGAAGAGTAGAATAATAATACACATGAGATACATATATACACTTTTGTATGTTTCTCTGCTTGGTTTTACATTTTAATAAGGAAAACACTGCCATTTATTTTTCAAAAATAAATCACAATGTTGGTTCTTAATGTTCAAAGGGCATATTAGTTTTATTCTTGGGGAGGACACATGATACATGGGTGACATTTACATGGGGAATACGTACAGAATTTGCTTTATATTTAGAATTTGAACACTTATAACATGGCACTTTTTTAGCTCTTCTATCCCGGTTGAGGTTCTCACTGTTCCACCCTGACAATTTATTCCTAATATTAACCCCATGTGAAGATTTTTCCATCTTATGAATTGGTTGAGTGTCTTAGATTGTTTGGTGAAATTATGTCTAAGAGTGTCAGACTTTGTCTGTCCTAGGTGGTGGCCCTCTGAGTGTATACTTATAATTCTGTTCTTAGTTCATCCTTGAAAAGCAGATGCTGTATCAGTTTGAGTGTGAAGTCACAATTTTTTGGGTGGAATCTTTGCTTGCTGTGCTGACTTTCCCTCTTGCTGTTTCAGCTCCTTATGAAGCTCGACCGCCCCTTGTCCAGCCTGAGGGACCCTCATCAGGGGGTGCAGGACCCAAGCCTCTTCGGCACCAGGCGTCCCTCATCCGGGTAAGTGATGATGCAGGGTTATGCCAATGGGAGGTTGGAAACGAGCTTTGGAGTTAGGAGATGCAACCTTTTGGTGAGCTTTCTGTTTCATTGTAAGGAAGTTATAAAACTACCTTCTCTTGTAAATAATATGCTGCTTGTTCTGTTGTTTGTATATTTTCCTAAATAGTTTCTGCTATGTAAGTTTCCATTCCTTTTCAGTGTCTCTAGAATAAACTAGGCTGGTTCTTGATCTTTAGTGTGTCTACAATGTCCATCTACCTTCATCTACTTAATCAGTAGGCACCGCCTCCAGGAGAGCTTCATTTTTTCTACAGCAGCCTGTCTTACCTCTGCCTTATTCTTTATTGTTACAGTGCAGAGATAACTGTTCTCCATTGGTTTTGCACCTCTAGTTATGTGGTAAACTTTTGGAAGGCAAAAGTAGTTCTTCTGTATTCTCTCTCAGGGCTTAAGCCAGTGCTGTTTGGAGAACAATTATTTTATAAGTGGCAGCAGCTACGGTTTCCTCTATGTAAAAGATACAAAAGAAATAGTAAGGCAAAAGCACGGGTGGTATCTCAGTTTCTCCTGGCTGTCCCACAGCTTAGACCTTTTCAGCTTCCCTTTTTCCAGTGTTTTCCTTTGGATAAAGAGCTCTTATTTTTTTCCTGCGTCTGCAGCTGTTGTCTTGTATAGGATCTCTGGGTCCTGTACTGGGGAAGTTATATTTTCAAAGAAGGGTGTGTGCGTGTCTGTGTCTCACGTGTGGCTTTACCATTTGACACTAAAACCAAGAGGAAGTGGGATGGTTTGTATCACATTTCAATTGTGTAACTCAGGAAGAAGGAGCATTTGTGCACAGGCAATTCTGATCAACACAGAAGGTGGGTGTCAGGCACTCCCATAAAGAAGTGGGCTGCTAGTCTGGAAGGGAATGAAGTCTGAAGAAGATCCAGGTGTTCATTGAGTACTGTCATTTTGTGGCTTACTTTTCACAAGTTACTGAAAACATCTAGGTGAAGTAATCATTTGTACTTTTGTTGGCATAGGCTTAAGAATTGTACCTTCTGCTCCCATTCTCCTCCATTGCCCTTGCTTTTGCCAGGGTTGCTAGAAAGTACTTTTTACGTGTTAGGCTTAGTGCAGAACTTGGTCTCATAAGGTTGTGCTCTGTGTACAAAGAACTTTCTTAAGATAATTTAGCCATATGCTGTGTATTTTGTATTAATGTTTCCTACAACCATAAGATCTAGGTCCTGCCATCTCTATTCATGTAGATAAGTTGACTGTGGCTGAGATAGGTCAAATAGCTAGTCTAAGGTTTCATTTGTAACTAGTAAGTGACAGAGTCAGAATTTGAATCCAGCCTCATTCAGAAGCAAAACCTGTGCTTTTAAATACTTTACGTTAGAGTCCCATATTACCAGGGAGTTAGGTTCTAGAGTTGCTGCAAAAAAAAATGTTGGGTGTAGTAAAAAATATTCTTAAAAATTCCTTATTGGTACCATATTAGAGAATCAATATGCCATTTGCCTCTAAGGGCCAGTACAGCTCATTTTATCCCCCAAGTTGGAATAGATAGTTGTTTCTTCAGCTGAGGCCCAGATGTAGCAGTTGGCAGCATTTAGAGACCCTGTGGTATAAAAATATGTGCCTTTAAACACGAGAAGCACACCCACCATGGAGTGATGTTTCCATTAGGAAAGGTATTGAAGGGACTGGGATTCATCCCAGACTCTCCGGGGTGTGGCCATGCAGGTTCCTGCAGAGCATGTTCTGCTCATGAATGGTTAGAATGGTGGTTAGGCAAACAGTGAGTCCTGAGCTTTGGGGAATTAGGACCGGGCCTGCCAGACCCTTTCTACCTAGCCCCAGATTTGGGATGGTCATGTGTGCTTACTTGGATTGTGCCCTGGAACTTCTTTTCTAGTATTTAGGTCCCCTTCCTGCTGACAAATATGCTTCTTGAGCCCTTCACTCAATTGATATTTAGTGAACACCTCTTGAGTCCCAGGTACTATGTTGAGAATACAAAAATGAAGATAACCCTAGCAATTGCTGGCGTCATATGGAGCTATTGGAGGAGATGGTCATTGACCAAACCATCACAGAGTAAATATGGAATTAGGATGTGGGATGTGAATAGAAATTACACTGTGCTTTGAGGATGAAAAATGAAGGTGGGGGAATGACTCAGCCTTGAGGGGGAAGGGCTGATTAAAGAAGGCTTCTAGGGGAGAACAGCATTTGAGTTGGAATGAGAAAAATATGTGTTAGCCAGGTGGCGTGGAACAGGACAGGCAAGAAGTAGAGGGAATGTGTATACAAAGACATTGAGTGCTTGGCATTTTATGCCACCATCTCTCCAAGTGCCACAGCTATCTTATAAGGCAATTACTGTTGTTCCCAGATGATAAAACCTGACATTTAAGGACTTTATTTAATTTGCTCAAGGTCACAGCTAGGAAGTGGCAGGGCTGGAGTTCAAACACGGGACATGATTCCTCCGTCTGTGGCTCAGGAACCAGATGAATGGTGATGTCATCTGTTGAGCTAAGAAGCCCTGGATGAAACACTGGCATTGGGGAAAGATCACGAGTTCAGTGTTGGATGTCAGGAATGGAGCTTTGAAGACAGCCCAGAGGAGATGTCAAAGAGTTGGTACGTTATACAGGTCTAGAGGTTTGGGGAGAACTGATGCAGGACATAGGTATTTGGCTGCCTTTGGCCTTCAAAAGATCTCATTGTATGATGTGGAAAAAACCAGGCAGATTTGTGCCCACGTCCAGCCAAACTTGGTGTGACCTTGGGCAAGTTCCTTCTCTGTTCTGTAACATGAATTATTTTGAATGGGTTTTACAGTCCACTACGACAATCTGCAAGTCCTATTCTCTTAATGTTTGTTTAGCATCAGTGGAGGTCTCCCCTCAACCTCCTGTCTGGAGTGTGGCCTTCTGTGTAAGAGGAAAACAAGGGTCCTTTCTCGCCCAGGATAGCAGTCTGTGGTTTTCATGGCTGATATGTTTTTCTTTCCTCAGTTCTTAAGTTTCCTTCTTATGCCTGTTAACTTGGTTTGGCTGGACTCCATGTTCCAGAAAGCAAAATGCCAACCTGAATTAGTCATGTAGAGGGGGGAACTTGAAGTGAAGGTTCTTGGGGTAGGGGATTAGTGTTTATTGGGCATGGTGCTAGGCTAGGTTGGGGTGACTAATTCCTCTCATGTTGCCATGTTAATGTGGTGATGTCTCTCTCTCTCTTCTAGCTTCCTCTCTTGTCTTGTATTCAAATCTTTCCTGCCTGATTAGAAAGGGGCATGATCTCTGGGTCATGGGGGAGGCTTTTAGGGACCTCTAGCCAGGGCTGTTGTAGCCCATGGACTTGGCATTTTAGAGGTGCTTACACCAAATTCAGTGCCTAAACATTGGAATGATTAGTCTTTTTGCTTACTATTTTAGGAATTTCACTTCCTTTTCTTTTTTTTTTGATGTTAGACTTTTCCCTTTGAAATTTCATATACTAAGCATATGGCCTATGTTGGTGGGTGGTTGATAATGGTTTGTAAAGAAATTATAAGCCTGTTTCCTGCTTCATCAGTTACCATGTGTTTAGAGGTCATTTTGTGGCTTACTTTTCACAAGTTATTGAAAACATCTAGGCGGAGTAATCATTTGTACTTTTGTTGGCATAGGATTGAGAATTGTACCTTCTGCTCCCACTCTCCTCCACTGCCCTTGCTTTTGCCAGGGTTTCTAGAAAGTACTTTTTTGGTGACTTCTTGGCAGCTTTTGAAACTGACCACCTTCTTGAGCTGCTCTCATCATTTGGTATCCAGGACGCCGGCTCTCCTGTTTTTCCTCCTGCTTTTGGGGCTATTTCTTTCTAATCTTCTTTTTCCATCCTTCTTTCTCTGTCTGGCCCTTACACATTGGTGATCCCTGAGCCTGCTTCTCATTCTACTTAGTTTTTAGCTACCTGGAAGCCGATGACTACACATGTCCATTAACCTGACATCTTTATTTGAATGTCCCACTGTCCCTTTCAACTGATATGTCTTTCCTGCAAGACTAGCTTTCACCCTTCCACTCCTGGTTTCATTCACCTATTATTACTGACCAGAATGCTGGTCATTATCTTTGACTCCTCTCTTATTCCTACCTTTTTTTGGAGACAGGATCTCACTCTATTGCCCAAGCTGGAATGTAATGGTGTCACAGTTCACTGCAACCTCAAACTCCTGGGCTTAAACGATCCTTCTGCTTTAGCCTCGTGAGTGGATAGGACTATAGGTGTGTACCACTGTACTTGTAGAGATGGGATCTCGCTGAGTTGCTCAGGCCAGTCTTGAACTCCTGGCCTCAAGTGATCGTTGAAACTGACCACCTTCTTGAGCTGCTCTCATCATTTGCTTCAGCCTCCTAGAGTGCTGGGATTACCGTTGTGAACCACTGTGCCTGGCCTCTCTCACTCTTTATGCCCATTCAGTTACTAACTCCTGTCCATTCCACTTTCCAAACAATTCTCTTGTCTGTCCATCCTCTGAACTTCTTGGTTCAGGCCATTGTCCTTTGTCATTAAATCTACTATGTCAGCCTCTAAATCTTTCTTCTTGCTTCCACTCTGGCCCTGTTTCAATCCATTGTTCTTACTGCAGACAAAAAAAAACTTAAAAAGACAAATCGAATCATCTTGTTGACTTGATTGGAGCTTTTCACTCTCATAGTGCTCAGTGTGCTGTCTGTGTTCCTGAGTGCCACCCCCCTTACCTCCTCAGTCACAAAGCTCACTTGCTTCTCTCCATCTGCACTCCGGCCACGCAGAGGTGCTGGCCATTGCCCATATGGTCAGGGTTCTCTGTGTGGGAAGCTTATTCTTCATCCCTACTCTTGCCTTTTTTGTTTTCTCCTTTGTCTCAGTTCATCTATGCTTCCCCCCACTGAGAACATGAATGTGAGTTTTCTAATCTTTTCACATATATGTGATGTCTTCGTTTTTTTTTCATTCTTAAAAAAACAAAAGGGTTCATTGCCCATCTGCTCATTTATATATGAAACTCAGCCGGAGGGATGGGAGTCTGATCATTATTGGTTTCCCATCTCAGACTCAACCAGCATTGCCCCTTTCTTTTGTATCATTCCAGGAACATTTTATGCATATACAAGCAAATACAAGTGTGTGTGTGCGTGTGGGTGTATAACATGAGTATGTTGGGTGTGGTGGTTCACACCTGTAATCCCAGTGACTTGGGAGGCTGAGGCAGGAGGATTCTTCAACCCTAACGTTTGAGGCTGCAGTGAGCTGTGATCGTGCCACTGCACTCCAGCCTAGGTAACAGAGCAAGACCTTATCTCTAAAACAAAAAAGTCTGTTACTAAAAAACTGTTTATTAAAGCACATTGTGTCCTTGTCTCCCTCAGTTTTCCTCAGTCCCGATTTCTTGCTATGCTTTCTCCCATTCACATACTGTAGGTACTTGAGGCCTTACTCAGGGGATCTCTGCTCCTTATGTCCTCTTGGGATTGTTTTCAAGAAAAAAGACAAGTATATAAAAGATGGTGAAAGAAACGAAGACTGCTGAGGCTCTATTGGAGTGTTGTTGACATAAGTCAGAAGAGAATTGATAGTCACCACCAGTAGTTTGTTCATTCTAAGAGTTTTGGGGGAGAAAGGAGGAAGTGGTCTTTCTGAGAGGAAGGCTGATTTGGCACTGAGCGAGCTTCTTGTGCTATGAAATGTATTTTATGGGGAGACTGGACCAGGATGCTGGGAGGATAAGGAGAGCAAAGATGGAGGATGGCTGAAGGATAGGGGTGGGACTGAGTGAGATGGGTTGCATTTGAGTCAGGAGAGAGTTGGTGCTCTGAGTTCAGAAGAAAAGTGAAGCAGATAGACAGGTGAGGAATGCCAGGTACCATCTCAGCCATTCTGATTCTCTTACCTGGTACTCAGCCCAGGGAAGCGACCCATGAAGCAGGTTGGGCCCACCAGGGCTCTTGGGGGTTCAAGATTCTCTACCAAGGCATTATGTGGCATGCGCGCGCGCGCGCGCGCGCGTGTGTGTGTGTGTGTGTGTGTGTGTGTGTGTGTGTGTATGTGATATGTTTTCAGCAGGGCCTCAGGCACTGTCTTCCTACCTTATTTGTGAGCTTTTTCCCTCTTCCTGTGTGAGAGTGGAGACCTTGCTCCTGTGAAGTACCCCTGTGGCTCTTCCTCATTTAGTTCTCAGGTTTCCTCCACTCCTCACATCAGGTGGCCCCTCAGGTTGAAGAGCTGTCCAGCGAAACACATAACACATGTCCCCATCTACTGGTGGCCCCCTCCTCACAGGGCCACAGTGACAGAACACTTAAGGTTTTAGTTGCTTGCTTTAGCTTATACAGTGAATACCACTGTTATTTTCTTAGCTCATGGGTTGTGAGCTCTCAAATGTGCTTGTCAGAGCAATGTGTTAAAGATTTCAATAATATGACAAAAATTCCAAAGATACAAAAAGGCATAGAGTGAAAGTGTCCCTATCATGGCACCCTCCCAAAGCCCCCAGCCCCCTATCTCAGGAGCAACTAATATGACCCATCTCTATGGTTCTATACAAAACATTTTATTTATATAGTATTGTATCCTATTCATATACAAATGAAAATAGATACTTTTATGTATGCTTGTATGTTATATGTGCAAAGTATATATTTCCACCTTTTTACACATATGGTAGCATACTATGCATCTGTTGTGCATTTAGCATTTTTTACTTAACAATACATTTTAATAACATTCTATAGCAGTACATAAAGTACTTCCTAACCTTTTTTTTTTTTTTTTAACAATTGCATAGTCTTTCATTGTATGCCTCTTCCAATTAATCATTTAGCTAGCCACTTCTGATTGGCATTCTAGTACTTACCATCGCAGCATCATTTGCAGATACAGAGGATCAGTTACTAGAAATGGAATTATTGGGTAAAAATGTCTATTTGTAATTTTGGGTAACAGTTTCCAAGTTGGAGACAGTAGCAATTTAACTACTTGGCAACAATATATGAAAATGCATATTTTCTTGTACCCTTGCAAGTACAATGTGCTATCGAACTTATAGATCTTTGCCAATCTGATAGGTGAAAAATGCCATTTTAGTGTAGTTTTGTTAGCATATCTCTTTATTAGTGAAGTAGAATGTCTTAGGTCTACGAGTCATTTTGTTGTACCCAAATGGTAGTGGAATTATAGAGAATTATGCCAGCACACTGAGTCCAGTTGAGTTTTAGGGTCCTTTATTTAGCCAGCACTGAGAAGGGGGTTCATACCCAAAGAACTCTCAGCCAAGAGAAGTAGGGAAGCAGTTTTTAACTTGTGCTTTCAGTTGGGAGGGATTTCTAAGAGTGAAATGGTTGCAGAAGCAAAACTTGCCAGATTAGAGTCTATAGGGAAGGAGTAAATGGGTACAAAAGGACCTTGAAGAAGAGCAGGTGTTGCATCCAGACTGGGAGTTTTCAAGGTCTTGCAACTTTAAACTTACCTTTCTGTTCCTGCAGGGTATACTGTGTTCAGGGGCCTGTAACATTATATGAGGGGAAGGTGTGGGGTTGCAAAGTTTTTTTAAGTACAAGATGGAGTCAGCTGGTACAAAATGGAGTCAGTCAGGCTCCACACTGTGGGACCCACAGATGCCCAAATGGGCACTGTTACTACAAGGAAGTCCTAGTTTTCACAGCTTCAAGCCTACTGCCTACCTGTTTCCTTCACCTGCTTATAGTTCCTTTTTAAATCTTCTAGGCCTTACTTTTGAGGATGGAAACATTTTATTTCCTCCAGTCCAACCGATACGGAATTTTGCCTTTCTCAGTGTAAATCTTTTGTGGCTGTTTCTTATTGCATTCCTCAGGTGCTTAATGTGTACCCAGACTTCTCAACAATCAAAGAGATGTCAATTGCTTGCTTTCTTTGCTAGCAGGCACTTCTACTTGAACGGTAAAAATGTTTTGTGTTACACAATGAGAATATTAAAGAAATACTCGTTTATTTAAAGAAAGATAACTTCAGGAAATAAGAAGAGGATACCTCAGAAATTGAAAGAAGTTTATGGGAAAGAGACATATATACAGAATAATCAGGACTCATTGGGTGATTGGGATGCTGCCTTACTGTCTTGCAAAATTCATGTTTAGACATGTGGGGTATGGAGGGAGGATGGTAAAATGGTAGGCTGGTTCACATGGGAATCCTAGCTTGAAGTTAGTGTATTTCTTTTTTTTTTTTTTTTTTTGAGATAGAGCCTCAAGCTGTTGCCCTGGATAGAGTGCTGTGGCATCACAGCTCACAGCAACCTCCAATTCCTGGGCTCAAGCAAGTCTCTTGCCTCCGTCTCCCAAGTAGCTGGGACTACGGGCGCCCGCCACAATGCCCGGCCATTTTTTGGTTGTAGCCGTCATTGTTGTTTGGCAGGCCTGGGCTGGATTTGAATCCTCCAGCTCAGGTGTATGTGGCTGGTGCCTTAGCTCGTTGAGTCACAGGCGCTGAGCCGAAGTTAGTGTATTTCAACTTGGTATTGGAACATTGTGTTTGCAAGGATATAAGAAAATAGGCATTTTCATATATTGGTGCCAGGTGAACAGGCAAGTTGGTTAGACTATTGATGAAAGCAAATGAGCACATTTTATTTGTGGTGTTGTGGTATCAGTGTTGCTGTTTTTCCCCACAAGGTATGGAGCATTGCACTGAAGGCTTATGGTGGCCAGAACCTTCCTAGTAATAGCTTGGGCCTGCATTCATTTGGTAGATAGGAGCACCTCTGATATAACCTTTCAGTTGTAGCGGAAGGGCCTTCTGGTTCAAGATGGAGGACTAGAGATGTCTCCTCACTAGCCGCTCTCAGTTGTAGCTGAAAACACCTGATTGAGTACTTGGTCGTGGGCATTACTTTGTAAATATGGAAATTGGAGTGACATTTCTTTCTGGCTTATTCCACAGGTCCTACTGGTCTCAGTTTTACACTAGGCTATGAATATAGAAGCCTTCTTTACAGCGGCACCATTTCAGTCCCTAGACCCATCAGTATTTTCCTTGCTCTCAGGTGAGCAGGCAGTGTAGTGCCCCCAACTGCCTGTTCCAACAATAATCACTGTCAACTGAGGTGCTTATTTGGTCACAGTGTGGTGTCAGTCTTGCTAACAGCCTTGTAAGGTGGATACAAATTACATCTTCCATATTTGGAATCACTTAAGTTCTTTCTCTGAACTAGCTACCATACCAAGGGGACACTGAGGAGTATGAATGCAGTCCTTAGTCTTAAGGCACTTAGAGTCAAGTGAGAGAGATGCATTCCAATCAATTCCATGTAGAATTGACAAGTGACAAGTGACAATTGACCTAAAGTCAAGGGAATATTCTGGCAGAGTGAAACAGAGAAATCCGACCTAGGGCTAGTGAGGGAAGGCTTCTCTGAAGACACGAACTTGGACTGAGCTGTGGAGGATGGATAGGAGTGAAGGGCAAAGGAAAGATGGTGCTGGGAGGTGAGGAGAGGAGTGTTTCATATAGAGGTAAGAGCCTGGACAAAGACATGCCTTGGTCAGGGTTAATTGTGGACAACAGGATCTCCGCTGGCTAGTGTAAGCAAATAGTGGTTTATAATAAGGAAGACCTGAAGATATAGACTGTATTCAGAGTTTGCAAGAACAATTCCCCAAACCTCTCAGCATAGCTAGGGTGCCCAGAGAGCTTTGCCACTGCCACATTCAGAAAGTTCCTGCACTGGGAAACTGCTGCCAGGATGTCAGCTCCAGATCCACACCACGCATGACCTAGACCAGCCAAATGGATGTTTTATTCCCTGCCTTGCACACCACGTCACTCAGTTCTGAATCACTCTTCCATGAATGTATAAGTCCCATCCGGAATTCTAGCAGCAAAGGTGTTTGGACAGTGGCGTTTTTAGCTAGCAGCCTGTGTAGTGCACGGCGTTGTGTTCCGAGAGGGTGGAATGGATGTCCAGTGAGCCAGTCTACCATGTTTAGCATGGCAAGTAGACATGTTTGGAGAACTGAGAGAAGGTGGCTGTGGCTAGAGCCTGGAGTGGGAAAGACAGGAGGCTGGAGAAGGAGGCAAGCCCCTGTGGGCTGTGTGATTGCCTTTCATTTTAGGAGCTGATGGCTCAGGAGTTAAGTTACTAGTTAGTAAATGACCAACCTAGACAGGAACCAGAGTCTGTTTGCCTCTGGAACCTGTGCTCTTTTTCCATCTCCAGTCAGTAGTAGCCTCATTCTCCAAAGCGTTGCTTGAATTCAGTCTGAGTTCTGGGTGCATTTGTTTCCCATCTGAACTCAGGCTGCCTTGGGTGCGAAGGGGAGGATGTAGTAGAGAAGAGATGAGCAGCCTTGACCTGACTAGCAGGGACGGGGTAGGGACATCATTACACTGTTAATGGAAGTCAGCAGCATTGTCAAAGTCTCCTCTTACTGCTGATTTCTCATTTTCTCCTGGCCTTCTGAGCCTAAGGGGAAAGCAAAATCCTGATAATTGTGAAGGAACAATGCCCTTCTGGAGCAGCAGACCTTGGCTCCTGATGGAAGAACTGGAGACAGCGGTTACTAATAAGCATTTCTTATGGTAGTCAAAATAGTGTTAGCACCACATAGTAAAAAAACAGTAACGTGATTAAAGACCTGTATTGTGTGGCTGTCTCTGGCATTCTTTCATGATGCAAAGCCATGCCAGATGCTTACATGTAAAAATTACGTGAGAAATAAGATAGTACTCTATCCATATAATTTAGCAGTTCACCAGCCAAAATTAAACTAAACTAGGTGACAGGGAGGAGAGTGTAAATGTAACATGGTTATAGCTCAAGCTCAGATCTTCAATCTGCAGAATTACTGCAGTGATTTAGGCTTTGCAGTGCGATTCTTTCTGAAAAGAAAATGCTACATTTGTACAGGATGTATGGATAGCTATAAAGAAATAACTATAGAACTTGACGATCAAGAGTACGCACTCTGTACTAAGTTCATATTCTAGCTGTACTGTTTGCTAGCTGTGTGGTCTTGGTAAATTACTTCCCTTACCTAACTGAATTTCCTGTTTTGCAAGATGGAAATAGCAGGACCTACCTTGCAGAATTATTGTGAAGGTGAAAATGGATCATGCAGTATTAGGTACTTGTAGTGCCTGGCACTTTAGCAAAGTAATGAATGCGTGTTACTTGACATCATTCTCTGTCTATGGTGATAGTTTGAAAGATTTAGCTTATCTTAATCAACAGCAGTTGTGAGTTTCACATTAGGCACAGAGAGATTCCTATCCTTTTAAGCTGCTGAAATTAGATCCCTAAGTGAGTTTGGCAATATGTGGTTAAAGGCATCTTTGTGGGTTTATTTCCCTCAAGAAGCAGATAAGGTTAAATTGCTCTGTTAGGATTTAATTTTACCTAACTTCTCTACAGACAAAACCAGAAATTATTTATTGTAGCTTCCTGAAAATCAATAATTATTTCAAAATAAAAGGTAGAAAAAAAAATGTTCTCTAACTTCATAGGTAAGGGAGGTGGCCCAGCCTTTACAATGTTGGATAACATTATTTGATAAATGTATATAAAGTTCAGCTTTTGTCAGTATAGGAGAGCTCACATTAACCTTTCTGTCTCTAGACTTTGAGAATTTGTCAATTTTTAAATTTATTCAGTCATTTAACAAATACTTATTGTTTCCAATGTGCTAGATACCTGTCTAGGCACTTGGGATACAGCAGTGATCAGGATAGACAAAATTTCCTACCCTCACGGGCCTTTTATTGTAGTGCGAATGGGGTAAGTGACAGAGCATAAACAAGATTTATTAGGCATAAAGTAGAATGGTTTAATGTTAAAACATGCTTTCTGAGCTCTGTCACCTTGTCTAGCTCTTTTTCTTTATTCCTCATTTAACAGTCCCCTCATGGTTTCCTCGTAGTCTTCTTTTCTTCTATTTTTTTTTTAAGATGGGGTCTTGCTCTGTTGCCCAGGCTGTTCTTGATTCCTGGCCTTACATGATTCTCCTGTCTCAGCCTCCTGAGTGGCTGGACTACAGGTTCCCACTGTGCCTGGCTCTTTTCTTTTTAACTTTATCTTCCTGGGGAATCTTCTTCAAACGCATGAAAGATGAACCTGTATTAACCAAACATAGAAAGACTACTGTAAAAATGAATCAACATCATGTTCCTATAGATAATCAAGTTAGAATTAGAAAGTTTGGGCTCAGAATGGTCTAATGTGATTAGGTGGTCAAATTACAAAAGAAAATTAGCCTCAGGCTGCCATCTCCAATGCAGAACTGGCTATGTCACTGGCCGAGGTGGATCTTCCTTTCCTTTGGGCCTTGCTTGAAGGATAGATTAGTCGGGGAGTAGCTGCTATAACAAATATACCCCACATTTTAACAACCTACCATAATAAATCTACTTCTCACTTGTATGTAAGTTTGGTAAGTGGCTTTCCTCCCCATGATCATTTAGGCACCAGGGCTCTTGTTCTGTGACTCTGCCATCCTCTATTTGGTGGAAGGAGGAACTAGTTCTACCCAGAAGTGGTGCACGTCACTGGTACTCACCTTGCTATGGCTACAGTTCAGTCACATGGCTGCATCTAACTGTGAAGGAGGCTGGAAAATGTCATTTTTGGTTGGGCAGCTACTCAATGACACCTCTAGACCAGGCATGGTAGGTGAATTATTGGAGGACATCTCCATAATCCCACATATCAGCACTGCCATCACTTGACTTTGTGACTTCTTTTTTTTCTCAGCCCCATGGCTTACCAAATGCTATGATCTTTCTTTAGGCAGATTAATATTCATGTGGGCTATAGTGTACTCTTACCAACCCATCAGCCATTTGTTTCTTCTGGGTAATTGAGTCTTCTCACATCTTTGCTCATAAGAGCATGTTTTGATCAGCAATTGCCCTGTGACAATCTTATTTCCAAAATACTTTTGGCAGTGAAAGTGTCCTCACATATTTACTGTGGGCTTGGTATGAGCTTTTGCTACTCCAGATGGTTCGTTTATTAAGGCATCAAAAGAACACTGTTTTGGGATCATTACACCCTCATAGGTGAAATGGCTGGACTCTAAGGCAGCATTTATAGGATGCCTCCAGGGCAGGATTATATTCTGTACAGAAATGTCCTATGGTTGAAACAACATACATACCCTTTTACAGTTCGCCCTGACAGTGCTTCCTTGCAATTCATATAGTCAACTTTGCTTGATTTTTAAGATAGTTCGGGGGTAAATGTCATCTTTTGGGAATTTATTAGTAGTATTACTTTTTAATGAGCCTTTTGAAGTCTCTTTCATTATAAACAGCCTGTTTTCCCTAGAGATAATAACTTGCAGTACCAAATATTTGCATTTCACTTAAAATAAAACCAGGGGTTGAATGTTTTAAATATAAGCAAATCTAAATCTCCTGTGTCTAGAGAAACTGTATAATGAACCATATGTATGTAGTTTAAGCAGACAGATGTGGAAGATTTCTCTCTCTCCCCCCTTTTATTTTTCAAAAAGAGCCCAACACTGGCAGAACCTCAAATCAGCACCAAGTAGCAAATATCTCCACCCAGCCAACAAAACACCTGGAGCTGGTGGTGGCCTGGGAGGCCCGTGTGCACATGTGCACAGTGGGACTTCTCCTGGTTCTGGCTTCGACGTGGAAGGCTAAGGCCCCATAGCTCACTGGTCTGCATTTGTCAATGCCTTCAGCCCCTACCCTCGCCCCCAATTAGCTGTTCTCTCTTAGTACTGATGTTATAGATCTTTGTCTAAAAAGTTGTGTTGATCATTGTGGTTGATTTTGGGGTTGGTTTAGAAGAGATGGGTCTGTGTATCTGGGGCCTGCAGTGAGATGGCCCCTACTTGCTGCAAAGAGGTGCTGAGCTGCCATCATTGCCATGATGAGCCTTCCTCTGGTGGTGACCACATGGCTTTCCCGCGCCCCCCTTTCCTCTCATAACCCTCCCTACCTCTGGGCTTACCTCTAGCTGGGATCACTGATAGGGCCTTAGCTGGTTTTCCTGCCTTTCTTCTTTCCTCTTCCCTTCTGCTCACTGAAGTGATCTTCCTGAAAATCAAATGTGATTATTTGATTGTCCTATTTAATACCTATGGCTCCCCATCATCTTCTAGATGCAGTCTGAGCCTCTCAACTTGGTATACTTGAGCCTTCATGCCCTGGGCCGAGGCCTGAGGGTCTGTCTTTCTAACAAGTCCTCAGTTGATGCTGATGTGGGTGGTGTGGGGACCACGTGTAAGTAACAAAGGTCTAGGGAGTCCTACCTTGTGCAAATACTTAACTTACTGTTTTGAGATTGCCTGTTTGTCTTTCTCTCTCATTGGACTCCAGGATTCCTGGGAAAAAGAATCTGTTTGCCCATCAGCATATCCCTAGTGACTAGTATCTGGGGTATCGTCAGCATTCAGTAAGTATTTGCTGAATGAGCAAATGAACTGGTCACTGTTTATGCAGCGAAGTTCAAATCATTTTGCTTCTTGCAGATCAGCTTTCTTTTGGAATATTTTGGCTTAATGGTGTGTGAAATGCCATCTACTCCTGCCATGTGCCTTTACCTGTCCTTGAAACACTCAATGGATATGGAACCTGAGAGCTCCCGTAGATATCAGACCATAGGTGACTACAGGAAGACAGATAGGGACTTCTTTTAATAGATAGCAGACTTTAAAATTGGAGAATGGACTCACAGGTTTTCTTTCATTAATAACATCATAGAGCAGTATTTACACATCTCTTGCAATATAAGGCACACATCTGACTTAATCGAGCCAGTCAACAAGTGGAAATCACAATGCTTTTCAGTATCTGTGACATAGGTGCTAGGGGCTGTAAGTGGGACAAAGGAGTATCTGATGTGGCTCTAGCCCTTCAGCTTGAACCCTGGGTGGAGAGATTTAAGAACACTTGAAATATTCAAACTGTATGGTACTTATAATAAACATCATAAAGGTTCATATTTTTAAAGATGTTTGGTTCATTTGGTTTATTAAGTCAATTTAAAAGATATGATGAGAAGCAAGGGGAGCGACGTGGGCGTAGGTGAGCACACTTAGTGCAATCCGCTAGAAGGACTGCACCGTGAATGGGTTATACAATGTTCATATGCTCTGTCCCTTTGTCTTGAAGCCTTTTAGGTTTTAGGGAATAGGAACTCTCTTTGCCAGCTTAATTTTTCTTGAAAAAGAGCAGGGGGTGTGGTTCTCATGGGAATCCAAGAAATGAAAGCCAAGGAGTGGCCTAGTGGTCTGTACGGGTGGGAGTCCTTGGCTGTTCATGCTTGTTCTGCTGTTAGCAGGCCTTGCCTTAGTTGCCTGGAGTTTACTTCACTGTTCACTTACTTTTTGGCTGCTAGAAGCCTTCCTTACCTTCTCTCTTCTTTAGGTCACTTTTCTCTCTACTTCACAGCTTCTCCTGATCCTTGGCTCTGGATCCCTCAGAACTGTCAGCCCTTTCTGGCCCTTACTCTACATCCTGGCTCTACTGTGGATCTGTTCATAGTCTGCTTTCTCCCTTGTCTGTCTTTATATTTCTCATCTGCATCTCCAAGAATAAGCATCTGGCCTAAGTTCCTATAAGAGTTTTCCATGCCAGAGCATCCCAAAGGCCAGCATAGTACCCACCCTTACTCCGACTCTGTCAGATGTGACCCTGTGTGAAGTGGCCCACGTGGCCCACACATGGCTGCCTGGCCTGCTTTTGTAGCAGAGTGAGGGAGATGGGCAGTGTCCTCTGTCATGGCTATGGGCATGGCAGATATTGGAGAGTTTGTTGGCAGGACTTGAGTACTGGGTAGGATTTACATAGGCTGGGATCAGAGGAAGAATGCTCTAAGAAAAAGATATAAATCTGACCCAAGAGGAAGGAGCATATAGGCAGTTGAAAAGGCTTCTGAGAGGAGGGTGGGGTACGAGGGTCTTGAAGGCCAGGTGGAGGAGGTGGATTTTTTGTTAGGCAACAGGTCATCTCTGTAGGGTTTTAAGCAGAGGAATTAATTACCCTCTCCTGTCTATTCCCAACTTCGGTTACCAGAATAGATTTGAGGCCTGCTAAAAAACCATTAACGCCACTCAGGAGTGAGGTGATGTGACAGGAAATAGGGAGCAGATGGTCATGGGCTTAGAGAAAGAGCAAACGTGGCAAATACAGGCTGACATCAGCAACACCTGGATATGGCATCTTTGTCACCAGGAGGGGAGGATGGGGTGTATTCCAGGGAGTAGCAACTTCCATGTTAAGACAAAGGAATGAAGCAGGCCCAACACCCAGCATGGGGATTCTGTGCCTTCATTCGTTGGGAAGTGGTAGGGCAGAGCTTTCAACTTGCATCCCACCTGCTTCATGAGACATCTTTGCCACCTAACTGTTTACCCATAAGCATCTGTTCTTATGTCTTCTCCTCATGCCCAGCTTTTAAGTTCCATTGCTTCAATTATCTCTGTTAGTGCTGCCTTGAAGCACAGTGTTCCTGTGATTTCCGTCCATTATGATGTGGCTAGTAATCCAGTCCAGTTCAAGCTGACGTCCCTGTGCTTTACTTCCAAAACCCAGCAGACATCTGGGTTTGTTCAGAAAGTGCTGCTAGGACATGGTGGGAGCATTTTGGAAAATTATGTGGTTCATTGGGTGCTCAGATGAACTTTTGATCTTCCTTGCTTTCATTATCTGTATTGTTACTATAATTATAAGGGATTTCCGAAAAAAATTCAGATAGATTCAATCCAGTTAAAAAAGTCTTGACATGTTGGCGGCACCTGTAGCTCAGTGAGTAGAGTGCTGGCCCCATATACCGAGGGTGACGGGTTCAAACCTGGCCCTGGTTGAACAACAACAAAAAATAGCCAGGCGTTATGGTGGGTGCCTGTAGTCCCAGCTACTCGGGAGGCTGAGGCAAGAGAATCGCCTAAACCCAGGAGTTGAAGGTTGCTGTGAGCTGTGACACCATGGCACTCTACCGAGGGTGACAAAGTGAGACTCTGTCTCTACAAAAAGAAACAAACAAAAAAAAGTCCTGACATGCAAGAATCTGACTTTGAACAAGAAATTTTAAAAAATAAGGCCATTATTTGCTGCCTGTGGGGTTCACCAATGTATATGGGCAAGTCCCTTAAACTCTCTGAGCCTCAGTTTCCTCATCTGGATAAAGGATAATAAGTGATGCTTTCTTGGCTCGGCGCCTGTAGCTCAACGGGCTAATGTGCCAGCCACGTACACCTGAGCTGGCAGGTTCGAATCCAGCCTGGGCCCGCCAAACAACAATGACAGCTGCAACCAAAAAATGGCCGGGCGTTGTGGCGGGTGCCTGTAGTCCCAGCTACTTGGGAAGCGGAGACAAGAGACTCGCTTGAGCCCAGGAATTGGAGGTT
>CAUYRH010111961.1:0-17993 GCA_963574655.1 Perodicticus potto
GTGGCAGGCACCTGTAGTCCCAGCTACTTGGGAGGCTGAGGCAAAAGAATTCATTAAGTCAGGAGTTGGAGGTTGCTGTGAGCTGTGATGGCACAGCACTCTACCCAGGGTGACAGCTTGAGGCTCTGTCTCAAAAAAAAACTGCTGTTCTTGGAAGACAATGAGTTTAGGCACCCAGTAGGGAAGACAAGACAACTTGGTAGCAGCAGGAAGGGGCTGAAGTGCTGGAGTCTTCACAGGCTCTGTCACAATTAGAGTCATTCCCACTTTCCCCCACCCCCACCATCGCCTCTCGTTGAAGTCCCAGGCCTACCACCTAGTGGCTGCTATAAGAATGGCGGCCGCACCCCATAGGGAGCCATACTGTGCTGCCCAGCACCCTCCCCTACAGCTAAACAAGATCAGATAATAAGCCTCCTTACTAAAACACTATAGGAGGCAGAAGTGAGGCCAGATAACAGGAGGGAGTCCAGGAAACAGAACCTGGCTCACCTCACATCTGCAGAATACACAGCTGCCCCTCACCTGTAAGCAGGCTGGCTTGAGGGCTTCTGGGCCTCCTGGTCTGCGAGCTGCATGTTTTGACCACTGTCCAACACATTGACAAAAAATCCCACACCCCGTGGTTCAGGGAGTTCCTCCCCTCACCCAGGGGTCTCTCCGTTCATCCAAGCATGGGTTTACAGGAGCCCAGCCCTCTGTCAATGGATACAACACTCAAACCTCAGCTGTGTCATGAGAGAACACTGCGGCCACTCCCTCCTGAGTGCTCCCTGGCAAAGCCAGTGCCTGCTCTCTGCCCTGACTTGTGCCAGCAAAAGGAGGTTATTACTTGTTGGGTTACAATATTAAAAGAGGACCCGGATATTAAATGAGGGCTGCTATGAAGACAACAGTAGAACAGGGCTAGATCCACAAGTTAGAGCTGGAGGGAGAGATAACACACCTCACTGGGAAGGAAACGGTCTCCAGGCCCAGCATGGCCCTTCCTACTAAGGAAATATCCATTAGCAACAGCCCAGCTAAAAGCACCCAGAGAACCCCAAAGCACTTAAAAAACTTGTGGAGATAGAAATTCATGGGGAAAGAGTGTCACGGAGATAAATCATACTGCAGGGCATAGCAGAACTCAGACTGGGGCTGCTCAGATACTAGGGAAGGCCAAAAGAGCAGCCTCTAAGAGAATTTTGTGGCAAGCCACTAAAACCTCATGATAAAAATGAAAAGAACTATCTCCACCTAGTATTTGTCCCTTTGGGACACCAGAAGGATACTGAGATAACATTTGTGAATGTTATTTGACGACTTCAAAAAAAAAGCAGAAATAGCTGTCACGTTTTTCAATCAACTCGAGATACCTGGAGTAACAATGGTTCCACCTGAGAACACAGTACTAGGTCTTGGTCAGCTCCATGAAAAATTATGAAGTAGAAAAAGTTGATTTTGTTATCCTTCTCTGAAAAGTCCTATTCTCCCCCTGCCCCAAACACGAACACCATTACTAACTCGTTCTCCAAAATCTTTTCTACCTTCCAACTGCCCCTTGTTTATTCACCTACTCCATTAATACCGCGGTCCAACACAGCTGATTTCAAGGAGATGTTTGCTAGACAGAGAAGCAGTATTATTAAATAATGCACACTAAGGTGCAAATGACTCTCCCCATGAGGATTTATGAGGGTATTAGGTTTTATTTAAGCTTTTGCTTGCTAAGCAAAATGCTTATTATATTTCAATAAGCCTGATTTGGTAAAAAATTATGGAACACGTAGGAGATCCTTCTGGACAGGAGGGCTTCCTTGGGCCTTTTAAAATTACATCTCATAGGGTTTACAATGCCCACATGTGAGGCTCCCTATTGACAAGGCCCAGAACTCAAGCTCTAGAGTTTAGGAAGAAGTGCCAAAGTTTCCAACCTTCATATGGGACCAGGAGAAAACTGGGCGGCCAAGGACCAGGGACATGAGCACACTTCTTAGCTGCCAAGAGGTTCCTAACACCAGCAGACGCTCAGTACCAGTTTGGGAAATATACATTTTGAGGGGCAAGTTAGCATCCCCCAGGCAGTGATACCACATTTTCACCAGAGGCCTGAGTGTTTGTACCTAGTGGTCCATCTCCTGTGTGATAGAAGAGGCTGAAGGCATGGGTCCCTGAGGTTTCTTCCCCTGGTCAGGCTCCCATGCTGGAAAGTGAGTAGGGCAGCGGGTTGTGCTTTGCTGCCACCCAATGGTGGAATCAGGTAATATTCTAACTAGGGAGCGGATGCTTCAGGAATTTCCAAATCAGAGAAAAAGGATTTGAGAAATCTTCTAGGGCAATCCTCTCATTTTATTGATCCAGAGGTCTCAGCATGTGGACACTGGGGTCTGAAAAGTTTCTCCCAGGTGCACTGACTGTAGCATCCCTGTTCATAGTAGGATTCATGGTTTCCCTCCATGAACTCGTTAATAGTGGCCATTAAACCACCACTTACTAAGCGTCTCTTCAGTTCTCCCGACAGCACTTCTAATCCAATTTTGCAGGTAATAAAATTAAGACATCAGTTAAGCAGATGTTAGGAGCCAGAAGTGAGGGGTTCCAATATCATGCCTTTCCACACGGCTTCTCCACCAACCATTCACTGTGGCGTTGACCGCTTAGCAAAAGGCCTCCTACCCTCCTTGTTCCCATGCCAGAACCTTGTTCAGTGGCAGGAACAGAGTCTGGAGCTAGTAGAGTGGACCAGAAAACTTCTGCTGCAGCCAGGTGGCAGGCCTGGGAAAGTCAGAAAGAGAGGGGCTCCTTCCCTGCCCCCCAAACATTTTCAAACAGGTATTCTAGATATACAATGGACTCTGAGGGACACCTTGAAGGAAGAGAGGCAATATTCAACCAAGGACACTGCTTCTCAAAGCACAGTCTGTGATGATGTGAGTACAGAAACTGAGAGAAAGTTTAGAAACTCTTATGGCAATTTGACAGAATAATGTAACGTCTGTTGCATGTTGTAAAGGTGGGGTGAGGGCTCATATTTTGTGTCTCATTGCTTTTTGTTTCATTTTTCTGATAATCTATTTCTGTTGTATTTACAAAAGAATTAGTCCACAACAAATTGGAAATTTAAAGAAAAGGGTCCTTGCCAGCCCTCTCTTAGGGACAGGAGAAGCTGATCAGGGCAGCCTGTGAGACATTTCTGCCATTCTGTAACACCCTCTGGTTTTAAAAGTGCTTTTGCATGCATCTCTGGGCCCACAGCCAATGGGTTGTGAAGGCAGAACAGGAATTAAGTGTGAATATAACCAAAGAGGCAACTGAGCTTCAAAGAAAGAATGAAGGATTGTGTGCCGGGAGGCAGTGAAGCCAGCCTGACAGTTCTCTGCCTCTCCTGGCTGCTCTGGCCGCTCTTGCTGCAGTAGATCTGCCCCACGATAAAGCCACTTCCCTCTCTCCTTTAAAGTCCTCAGAATGTGTAATCTGTGACCCTCTCTCCAAATCCTTGGTGACATCCCTCAACCCTACCATCTCACACAGGGGACAGAGAAGACAGAGAAACACCTCTGGGGATAACGTCTGCCCCATCAAATGGGCCCAGAGTGCTTCCAGCCCCATTTTTTTGTGTGTGTTGTGGCCAAGAACATATGTCCCTTAATGCAGCCAGCACACTGCACACACCTAATAAATTACACAGACTTCTCTGCTCTCTCCCAAATCTGGCCTCAACAGGCATTGTAATGAAGCAGTTGTGAAAATAATCTAATCTCTTATCATATGAGCTTTTGAGTTTACAATGCCCTGTAGTTGAGGTGAGAATCACCTCATTAGGTGACAGGTCTCCAAAAACTGGCCTCAGTATGCATGCCAGATGCTTCAGGAATACCAGATAAGCTCCTAATGGTACAGCCACATCCTATGGATGAGCTCTCTCTCTCCCCACTTGGGATTGGGGGTCATAATAAAATTACTGTGATTTTTAATATTTGAGACTATCTGTATTGTTTCCTACATAACAAAAAAAGTGCATTTAAAAGAGTTCCTGATGCTGACATAGTCCTAAGTGATGGCCCTTTTCTTGCTTAGACATCCCTGACATTGGGAAAATTTCTCCTCCAGGAGAGATGAAGGGACAGTGATCTATGTCCCCCTCCAAAGCTCTGAGACCCTCAAAATATAAGTCCCTAGGGATTAAAAAGAGCACTAAGGAAGATTCCCCTGCCCAGCCCAGGTCTGAGCTCCCCCCTCCCACAGACTTCCTCCTAAGGGGCCAACAGCCCCTTCCAGTTTGAAGCTGCTCACTGGCCAATTTCTAGTTCCCACACTAGAAAAGATGGTTGCAGAATCCTCAGAAGTTGAGACAGAGGGGAAACGTCCTCACGAGTTAGTAAGAGCTGGTCACTCTGTTTGGGAGAAGAAAGAGATGGAGGGGAAGTAGAAAGGCACGCACTCCAATCCCAGCCTTCCTGAGGGACGCTGGCCATGGGTCCAAGTTCCCTACAGAATCCTGGCAGTTCACCTCAACTGGGGGCCTGGGCATCACTCATTCCCCTCCATGGCCATAGGAGAGCTGTCCCACCTCTCCCATCCTGGCCACTACAGCACCTACAGACCCCTCAACACTCACTTTGGCTTTGAGGAACTGGAGTCAGGGAAGACAAGAAGACAGGATGCATTTGAAAGAAAAAAACCCAGAAGCTGCATCCTCCAGGGTGGCAAGAATAATACATATATAATCTATTTAATACAAAACTGGCTAAAGGTTAGAGTTGGGAGGGAGGCAAGAGGCCTGACGTGCCCAGGTCATCTCACCAGCAGAAGCTCTAGAAGACGCACCAGGAACCAGGCAAATGCAGAGCATCATGGCCCTGGACCACGCGTGGCCTCTGTTCGCATTTGCAGCCCCAGCACCCAAATCCTGGAACGTGAGGAGCTCGCCGAGACCTCGGACCCACTTTACAGATGAAGAAGACAAGGTTCAGTGTGGGGAAGAGACCAGGCCCAGGGCTGGCTAATGGCATGGCAGGGCATCAATGTCTTCTCTCGAAGTGGAAAGTTATAAACAAAAATGTAAATTATACGCAAAGATATGTGTGTTCCTCCCTCTTCGTACCACAGAATGCAGCCATAGGGAAAATTCTAGTGGATACGCCTGTCTTTACTCGTATTTACTCTCTTTGCTGCCTATGGCACTCCTACAAGTTCCTATATTTTTGTCAGATCCCATCAGGCTCAACCCCAGACATTTTCCTACCGACTCCCTCCCTAACTCTGGTGACTGACTCAGACACGATTCCTCCCCCAGCCCCCATTCCCGTTCCCACAGCCCCCATCAGCATCCTTGTTCAGCACTTGTTTATTCCTCTCTCTGGCTCCACAGCCCCTCATTCATCCCTCCCTGCAAGAAAATGAAAGGGAGGGTCCCAGCCTTGCACAGAGGGGCTCACCATGCCCCGGGGGCAGAGGCAGCCAGAGACGCAGCCCATGCTCATGCAGTCCAGGTCATAGTTCTGGCACGTCTTGGCACACTCCAGTCCTTCTGCCCGTGGGTTGTCGGCAGGGCACACCAGCTTGACCATGGGGGGCCGACAGGACAGACTCCTTTTGCCTTGAAGGTAAGAAAATACTAGGGTGATCAGGGAAGGAGAGAATGGATCCACTTTCCACATTGTCCTTTGGTCATGCAATTCGAGACTCAGAGTTGCCCACTCCCTGGAATAAGATGCTGCCCCACCTCGGGTGGAGTCTGCTCTGAGTGCAGGACTGGGAGGAAAGCCTCACCCACGCATCTGAGCTTCTGACCACTGGCACACTGGTGGCAGCTCTCACCACCCTCAATCCTGCTGTGACAGGTTGCATTGAATCAGCAGAAATTTGCAGACTCAGATTTTAAAAGACTTGGGTTTGGGTGCTAAAAATGGAGCTTCAGTGGGACCCAACAAAACCATTGCTAAATGGGGACAACTAATGTAGGAAGAGAAGGCCACAAGGCCTGCAAAGCCTTTAAAGGGGCCTCTGCTCACATGCCAGCCACTCTATTTAAATTTGCAGCACCCCATGCACTGGCACTCCCCTCCCTCCCCCCTGCTTTGTTGATCCCCAACTGGCACAGTGTGCCTGTCCTTCTCACCACCTGACACAGTACACATTGCACTACTGGCTGGCTGTCCAGCCCACTGGGCCCACTAGAATGCATGCTCTCCGGAGGCAGGACTGCCGTCTGCTCTGCTCTCTGACATACCCTATTTCCTGACAATTAGTAGGTATCCAGGGCTGACTGGATAATGACGACAGCAGAGGATTGATTGAGCATCTGTCTTTCCAAAGCCCCCAGGCACTTAATAGCATTTATATCCCTGACTATCTCCTAAGGGCAAGAAAGCCAGAATTTTCAGCCTTGTTTTTATATAGAAACTTTTGTTGGGAAATAGAACTTATAAAAGGTTAAATGGCTTTTCCCAATCTGCAAAGAATTCTAGGAGTTTCCTGACTTTGAAAAAGGCAATACCTCCTAGGGACTAGCCTAGAAGGCCCTGAGCAAGAGGAGCATTGAAGACAGGTCAAAGAGGCAGGATGCAGCAGAAGGGGTGGGAGTGGGGGACAAATGCTTCAAGTGAGAGAAAGAAAACAGAAAAACTTAGGGATCTTGAGGTCACAAGTTCTGATTTCAACTTTTGAGCCACCCACATGCTTGGGATCTTGCCCCAGCTCTAGGTCAAGAGATGCTGCCCAGTCAGTCATGCAGGGAGCCAGACCTCTCCCCCAGGGCACCCGGGAAAGCAAGCAAAGTGACACAGACCTGGGGCCCCGGTGGGGGGGGGTCTTATGATCACCCACTTCTCTCCCCACCCCACTCCCTACTGGAAGAGTCCTTTCTAAGCAAGAATGAATGATCAATCTTCTGGAGCCAAATAAGGCCCCTGTGATCCATAAATGGGAATGTGCCCCCCACCGCCGTGTCAGGCCAGCCCCTTGTCTCTTCTGTGCCTCGTCCTTAAACAGTCTAGCAACTATTCAGATCTTCAAACTGAGAACCACTGGCCTGGATCTCCCTCTGCGAAGCATTCCAAAGAGAGAGAGGTCCTTACCGGCTTGTCCGTAGAGGACAAGAGGCCATCAAAAAAGAGTGATTGTCACCACTATCAAGGGGACCAGCTCACTCACAGTTCTTCACTGTGTTAACCATGGTCAAAACAGGGGTCGCACTGAATCCATCTTGCAGATAATTCAGTATTTTCCCTTCTATAAAACAAAATACTTCTTGCCTCGATGATTTAGATTTACACATGCAAAGGCATGTCTCAACCTGAAAATCACTCACATAAACCCAGAAACTGTGCCAAACCTGGAAGAAGCCAAATCCGTGCCTGAACGCACAGGCCCATGGACAGCGCCACCCTGCTCTCCCCAGGTTACACATGGGAGGCATCTGGGCAAAAGGCAAGGGGCCTTCCACGACTACGGTACTCACTGCGGCGAGACTGGGGCCCGCGGAGCGCGTCCGGCAGCAGGCTTCCCGGGGCTCCACTCATGGTGCAGCGCATGACGCCATCCTCACAGTAGCTGCAGGGAGGGAAGCCACAGCTCAGCTCTGCAGGAGCGTCACACCTGCTGCCTACATGGCCACATGGCCATGCCTCCACTCACTTTCTATCCCTCCAACCAGGCTCCTGGTCCCCAAACCCCTGAAGCAGAGCTTGCTAAGATCACAAGAGATCTGTGATCTAAATCCCTTGGAATTTTTTCAGTTCTTTTCTTACCTGATCCCCTCAACACTGTTCATCAGCCTTCCCCAGGCTCCATCCTGAGCGTTCTCTTCTCTCCCTGTGCTGTCATCCACACCCCCAGCTTCACTCACGGACATGATTCACGAATTGACACCCACAGCTCAGACCTCACCTCCCAAGCTCAGATCTATATGCTCAAGTGTCTACACAATAGCACCCCTGGGTGTCTCAAAGACACTCCAAACTCAATCTGCCCAAAACTGAAATGATCAGCACCACCAAGGTCGGTCCCCTTCCAGGGTTCACTGAACGATACCAGCACCCATCGGGTTTCACGACCAGAAACCCGGGATCAGCCATGATGCTGCCTTCTCCCTCATCCTCTGCACCTGCTCCATCACCAAGCCCGTGGACCTGGCCTCCAGCTATACCGCTGGAATCCATATGCTCTTCCTTATCTCCGCTGCCACCAGACAAGATCCCTCTTGCCCAGACTATGTGAAAATCTTCTCACTGAGCACATTTCTATAAATTGTGTGTGACTGTTCTGCATGTATGTTTGTTTAATTCATGTAAAGGGTATTAGATATCGCACCGTGTTTTGCTTTCGCCACTGAGCCAGTGTTGGAAAGATTCATCCCCTGTTCATCCACTGCTGCTCCCAACTGCTATGTGACACTCTGCAATGTGTACCCACTGCCTTTTGCCCACTCAGTCTCCCAGTCTTGGGCATAGGTTGTCACTTGCTTCTTGCCACTACCACTAAAACTCTGACGAGCATCTCCAGGCATGTGCCCTTCTGAACCCATGTGAGGGTTCTGTGGGTATCTGCCCAGAGCGGAGTGTGGGGACATCAATGTAGACAGCCAATCTACATGTGCTGGGCCAAGTAGCCACACCACCACAGCAGGTGAGGGGGTCATATCACTCAGCCCTGTGACACTCAGCATTACTCATTGTTTTAATTTGCATTTCTCTAATGCTAAGAATTCTGAACACTTTTAATGCGGTTGCTATTCAATAAATATTCAGTGACTGACTAAGAGAATCAGCCCTTCCCTCTCTGGGCACATACAGAACCTATGCCTTCTGGTATTTAACTAGTACCCAGTTTTGTTTTGTTTTTTAATTCTCCCCCAAGTGTCCTGCTCTATCTGACATCTGGACATGACCCAAAAGCTTAATTTTATGAAAAGCCCTGCAGATAGGTTAAAAATCAACTGGCCCCTGTCTGGCCTTGGCTGTGCTGCTTTTGTGAGCCAAGCCAATAGCTGAAGCCACCCAGGCCCCCCCGTGCTGCACCTTCCTACCACCCTATCACCTTGTCAAGGTCATGGTCAGCACTCATGCTCCAGCGTGTAGTCTAAAGAATAAAAACAAACAGCCTGAGATCCTTCTGGCACACCTGCCCCATGAAATCCAGTTTTCTAAGTGAAGTGGAGAGACAGGATGCCCAATAGCTTTCGGCCCGAGTGCCTGAAGAGAACACTCAGGAGGAGGAAGCAGTCATGGAGAGGTCACCAACGTCACACCCTGAGAAGAGCCTGAAGCCAGAACTGGTCCCCAGCCCTGTTCACCCAGGGGCTGCCGCAAGCCATCAGGACCACCTTCCCCGTTATGGTGAAACAGCCGCCACAGTGGTGTCCTTCAAGGGATCCCACATTCTGTAGTCTGGCCTTTTTCCTCATCATGTTACTGATAAATGGAGACCGCCATGACCTTCTGACCACCAAATTCGAAGGCCTATATTCAGTGTAATATGAAGAGTTCAAGAACTCCTGGGTTCTCGTTACTTGCTGGATAATTTAGGTAAGCATTAAGCTCTCGAAACCTCAAATTGTTTACTAAGCCTGCAAGCCCTGCCTGCCCTACAAGTACTATTTTAAGGTCACAGAGAGAAATATCTTGAAAACTCTAGCCAGGCGACTGTAGTCATACAACCCCCAGGGTGAGGTTGGGACCAAACCTCCGTGATACAGCACTGCCCGGTTCTGCCTTTTTGCTGTTCTTTTTCATGGTTGGCCTCTCCCAGGCAATCCTCTTTTCTCTCCTCTTGCCTTCTGCACCTTCCCCCATATTCTGCCTCAGCCCTCTTTTCTGCTCCTCGGCCCACTCACTCTAGCGAGCCTCTCACCCCTTCTGGCTACAACTGTCACCTCCACCCAAACCTTTTTCTCACCCACATTCCAAACCCATAATTCAAGATGTTGGTTCCACCTGTTTCCCCCAAGATGTCCTGCTAGCAACTCAAAGTCTTTAAGATCAAAACTGAACTCTTTACCTGCCCTCCACCTCCAGAGAGCCCTTTGCTGTTCTTGCGGGCACTGTTCACCTCGGTGCTCAAGTTCAGGGCCTCGGAGCCAGCCTCCACAGCACCTCCTCATCTCAGACATCCGGTGAGTCCGCCTGCTTCCCCACTGTCTCTGGCTTCGGGGCACACTCACCATTTCCGCTGTTATCCCTTGGCCCAGGCCCTTACTAACTTTCCATCAGTCTGTGTCAATGTGTCCCTGATTTCACACCTCCTGAAGCTTCCAGAACCCACTCCCTGAAGGTACTCCTGAACCTGTTTGCTCCCTGTCCCGAAGCTCCAGGGGCCCCACTGCCTACTGCTCTAGCATCAGTCCTCCCTTACCTTTCCAAGACCCCTAAACCTCCAGTCTCATCTCTCCTTCATATTGTATCTATTCCTGCCAGAGGACCTTCCTTGGCGACTGTGGACTGTTCCTTGTGCCCTTTAGTCCCTAGACTTCTGCTCCACCACACAACCCTCCTCCCATCATTCCAATTCACCTGTGCTACTGGAATCCTCCTCGAGCCCAAAAGCTACTCTGGCATGTTTTCCTTAATTCTTCCTAAACGGGAATAATCTTCTCCTTTTCTGAGTGAGCAGGACTTTTTATGTCTCTGAGACAGCCAGTCTACCAAATGTTACAGTTACTTCATCTCACTACACACTTACTGTGTACCTACTTTGTGCCAGAACTGTGTTAGGGACTGTGGATCAGGGCCTAAGATATGATCTCTACTCTTGGGGCAGTCACAGCCCAGTGGGTACATGCAACATGTTTCACTGAAATCCAAGCCCAATAGCAATAATTGTTTTCAAAGGAGTACTAAAAACCTGCTTTGGGTACATGAGGTAAGAGGGCTACAAATTAATGTCACTGGAGTGATGAGAAAAAACATCATACCGAATGCAATGAGCAGGTCTTATTTGGATTGCTTATTGCTTTGAACAAACCAATCATAAAAAGATATTTTGATAAAATCTGGAAAAAGTGAATATGGATTGAATCTTAGATGTTATTAACTCTAAGGAGTTATGGTTAATATGTAGGTTAATAATGATATTAGGGTTATGTTTTGTAAGTTCTTTTTTATTAGAAATACATACTGAAGTATTTGCAGGTGAAGTGATACCATAGAGGTTTTCTTTAAACTAGTTCAGCCAAAAAGAGGAGGTGGGAGTGGACAGATGAAATAAGAATGTCAAAGTGCCAATAATAATGAAGTTGGGAATGGATACATTAGGGCTCCTTATACTATTTTTTCTATTTTTATGTCTATCTAAAATTTTCCGTGATCAGGACATTTTAACTGGACTCCCCTAATAGACTGTCAGCTTCTTTGGGGACCACACTGTGTCTGGTTTATCATGAGATCAACAATTCTTAGCCAGAATCTGAGACAGAACAGGTGACGGGTAAGTGTTTGTCCAACAAATTTTCTGTTGCAAATTTCTTCTGCGATGATGGCAGCCCTGTTGAAGCTGATCATCACAGAAGGCATAGGCAAAGAGCTGCCAGAGGCAAGCCTGATTTGGAGTTGAGAAATGGGGTCTAACATGTACTAGTGTGCAGTAAAACTCAAGAACTCCTACTGCCAGCCTGGAGTTCTAGCAGCCTTCATAGTAAGGAAGTCAGAAGACCTAAGCCAAATGCCACTGAGCCGGTGATGTGCTGTGCAAATCTGGACAAGCCACATCCTATCTTGGGCCTCAGTTTACCCATCCAGGAAGTGAAGGACTTGGAGGACCATCTTCCGCTCCAGCTCTGCCATTCCAAGGACCCTGCTGCCTACACTTACCACATGGTGTGATGGTCTGAGAAGATATCTGCAGGCTGGAAGATCTCACCATCGTGGTAACAGGGGCACTGGGCCTTGGGCACACAGTCTCCCCTCTCATCCAGGTAGAGCCCTGGGGGGCAGAAACAGCCTTCCAGGCAGACCTCATTGCATTCTTCATCCGGGTGTGAGAGGGAGCGGCAGGTCAGGTTGCAGGGGGTCCCACACTGCAGGTACACCTGGCCTTGCGGGCAGCTCATTGCTAGAGAGAGGGGAGAGGAAGGCAGGCCTCAGTGGAAACAGTAGACAACAGTAACTGTGCTTCTGGGACTTGGCGTGCCACCCTAGCAGCTATGAGCCTTAACTATATCTGTACAGTCATCACGTTCATTTCCTACTACAAGCAAAAGTGCATTTTTCAGCACACGAAGTATACCATAATATGGAAGCACACATTTTCTCCTCCCCTCAGCCAGCAGGAACATGCTTTAGTCACCTCTGAATTCTCAAATCCTAGGACATAGTCAAAATCTCAGTGGGTTTTGAAGCTGTAAATATTAAAAAGAACTGACAGTGACAGGCAAGAGTATCCCTATGACAATAATGACAATAGCTACCATGTATTGAGCACCTACTGAATGCCCTTCTCTTCACACAGGTTTCATGCCTCACACAGTGAGTTAGCTCTCTCATCATTCCTGGTCAGAAAACTGAAACTTAAGCCAAGTGACTTGTCAGGGGCATGCCCCTCAGGAAGAAGCAAAGGCAGGATTTGAACCCAGTCCTATGACCCTAAAGTTCGTGCTCATAAACATTACGCTCTAAAAAGGAAACAGTCCCTTAGGGGACATGCTGGTAAAAAAAAGAGCAGGGACACCCTCATACCTCCCCCAGCAATATGGGCAGAGCCCATCTATCCACAGCCTCCCCACTCCGTGGCCTCCCACAGAGAAGTCCCACCGGAGACGAAAGAAAGGAGGAAGTGTAGCAAGGCACTAAGCAACTAAAAGAATGGGCTCTGCATCTCAAACACCTGGGTTCAAGCCCCAAGTCCACCAGTAGCTAGCCATGTGACTTTGGGCAGTACCCTCACTGGAATAAGATCATATCCACCTGGGTCTGTGGAGGTTAAATGGACTCCATCCTTAGAGGAATGCCTGGCATATGGTGAACATTCACTGCTCTTATCAATATTATTGCTGGTGAAACACAGCCCCAGCTCAGCAGGCCCAAGATGGAAGGGGCATTCCAAAGTACACCTGGCGTTCTGAGCAAAGGAGGGTGGTAGGGAGCACCTACCCTTTCAAAACACTTCCCCATTGCTGACCAGCTGCCATGAAAACCTCTCTCCAGGCACACTCCTCCCATGACTGTAATAGAGCCCCCTTCTATTAGAATTATTTCCGCAGCAGAAACTGCCCTCCCACCCCACCCCTGCAGAGCATTTCACAGGTGCTGTAAAAGTAAGCTCTGGCCATGAACTTCAGCAAGGTGGGTAGAACCTCTGGAGAGACCCTGCAGCCTCCCTCACCTACAACCACCTTGGTCTTGGTGTTGGAAGGCAGCTGGGAAAGGAAGGGGCTCTCTAGTCATATTTGACATAGACTTTTCTCTGAAAGAGTAGAGAGGTTGGGTCATTGGATGAATATTCAGAGGGAGGGTAGGTTAAGATGGGGCATGTTGGGCAATAAAGATGAAGTTCCCTTTCAACCTACTGAGCCTATGATGACAAGGACACATTTCATCCATTAAAGGGCTGCCAGACTGGAGAGCTTCTTTTGCTCTGGTAGACTGTCTCTAGAGTTTTGAAGCCTTATTAAGTTTCTCCTTTAGCCATCTCCAGAAGAAATAATGCAGGTCAGTTTCACAGACATTTACTGTGCCCAGGGCTGTGCATGCCCCTGTGTGCCAGACGCTATCCCTCCCAAGGATACAGGGAGAGCAAGACTTTATCCTGGCCATCAGGAAACAAGGGTCTCATCTTCCCAAAGGAAGCATAACCATTTTTCAAGGAAAAAGAATGTGTGCTCTTGTCCTAAATCTCTTCAAAACACACCACAAAGTGGCTATACGATGACCTTGCTCCATAGGTGTCTCTAATTGGTATAACCTCTTTCTACCAATGGATTTAGTGGTTTCAGTGGGTTAAGCGGACAGCTGGACCTGAGCTCTTCTGCAAGTTCAGTTTGGAGGCAAGAACCCAGGAGTCCAGTCCAGCGCCTCTAGGCTCACAGGGAGAGCCCAGAGCCATCTGGCCAGCCTTGTCTCTTGTCACATAAACCCACAGAAACAGAGTCCTCTTATCCTTAGAAGCCTTCAGGGAAAGTTCCTCCCCATCCCAAAGCACTTTCTGCCTATATAAAGCATCTGGAGTCAGGAAATTCTTTGATGGAATCTCGGTTCCTCCTTCTATGGTGTCAGCCCATTTCCCCTTGTTCTGTTCAGTGGAGGTTAAGAACAGCTGTTCATGAGAGATTAAAGAACATTTTGATAGGCCCATAGCATTGTGGGGGAAAGTCCTAAATTAGGAAACCCTTCAGATGTTGTAGCATACTGATAATGTACAATTTCTAATATTGGTAGACAACCAAAGAATATTCACCAACAGCACCATACTTACTCCTCATTGCTTTTTCCAAACACTAATGAAGGAAACTGAAGTTCAGAGGTGCTAAATGAAGGCCTCAAGGTCACATACCTGGTGGTCACAGGCAAACTGCCAGTGAAGACCCAGACTTTGTTCTCCCAGTGACTAGCCCATGACTCCCTTAAGCCACCACAGAGCCAGAGGAATGGGATGTGCCCAACTGCTGCATTTATGTACTCGTTCCCTTTCATCCTAACTTTCGTCTCCTTTCATGAGATTGTTTAGACTCAAAAGATGAACTGGCATAATTAGACCCAAAATTTTGGCACTTCTAGAGCCTCCACATTTATACTTCTCTTCAAATAGATGATTAATTCCTTTCACCAGTTCTCATAGCTTCCATCAGGACCATCTACATTTCAACATGAACACATCTACTTCACCCCCCAAATCAAAATATCCACCATACCCTATTTTTATGGAATATCTTCCTCACTTGTATACCTAACTACTGCTGTTCTATTATTGGAAACAATTGTTCTCTAACAAGAAAGCACCTTTTTAAAACCATGGTCTAGTACACCTCCTCCAAAAAGCCTACCTTGGTTGCTCCTGCCTGTAATCTAACTATCCTTTTACTGGATGGGACAGGTACCTAGAAGGGGGATAGTGTTTCCCTTTGTACCTCAAAAAGGAAGCTTGGCGTTCTACATCATTGGTATTGCCTGACCACATTGGGCACTCAGCAAGTGTCCCCAGAGCAAAACCAGGAACAACAGAAAAGTGAGCACAATCTATCTAGCCATCAAAGGACCAGAATGTGGGAAAAGATACCAATTCTGGTAGCAGGATCTAACTGCAGAATGAGAATTTAAAGTTACCCATGGACAGTAAGTTAATTTGACTTTATGTAACTCTACACAATGCCAGAGATTTAGGCCGGGAATCCACCGTGGTTTGCCTGAAGCTATAAACAAAGGATGTGTGTGCCCACTTGCCATTGCCTCCATCAACTAACGCTGGAGGGATGCCCTCACCCCTGGGGTCCGGGACCACTCACTCCACGACCTGACCGCACACGTGTCGAACACTAGGTGGCAGCAGCCACAGGACATCTCAGCTGGGCCAGGACCCCAGGGTTCCAGGCCTCCGGGCTAAGGGTTCCAACACGCCCTCCCGGAACGGCCAGAGTAACCGGCCTCACCTGTGGGAGAGCCAGTCCCCACTGCCATATCCTGTCGGGAGGTGGAAGGGGAAAGTAGGTGCAAATGAACCGTTCCCACAACCCCGGCTTGTCAAAATGTCTCGGGGCCCCTTTCCACTGAAATAACGCAGAGAAAGTGTCTGAAAAGCACACGTGGACAGAGACCGCAGGGCGCCCCGGCGACGGAGTGGGCAGCCCTGAAGGGCGGCGGGCGCAGGGGGCACGCACCGCAGAAGCCGGGCTCCCGCCACGCGACGCGCACGCCTCTCCGGGCACAGGCCGCCGCGTAGCTGGCCACCGCGTCGCACAGGCACTCCCGGCCGTCGGAGCAGGCGCACACGTCGTAGCGGCAGTTGCGCAGGTAGGGCAGCGGGCTGACCGCGGGGTGGCAGGCGGCGAGCGCTGGGGACGTCAGCACCGCACAGGCCTCCTCGGCGAACCTGGCTGCGGGGGAGAGGGGCCAGCATAAATGGGCGGGCTTGTTGCGAGAAGGCCACGGAAAGGGGGTCTCCGTGGGAGGGTCTGTCACAGGCGGGGATATGCCCGGGGAAAAGGGGGATCGGTCCTGCAGTGGGGGGATGTTTTCCGTGGGGGGGTCTGGTACCAGGGTCAGCTTGCGAAAGGGAGGGGAGTCCGTTCTGCTGGAGGGGGTCGCTGCCATGAGGGTGTCTTCTGCGGGGGGTCACCTGGGCATGCCCAGGGAAGCTAACACAGCTGACCTGCGGTCCCGCCCAGTCCACGTATCCTACGGCAATTTAACTGAGAAGGTGTGGCGGCGGCTGCAGTAGCCTGAGAACTTCAGAGGGTGGGGACTGTGTACTATTCTTTCACGGGGTCTGGCCCTCGGTAAAGGGACTTTGAAGAGCAACTGTTCCAGATGCCAACGATGAGATGCTGACCGTAACACCAAAGGCCCGCCCCAAATCCCTCGCTCCTCCCACCGGACGAGCGCACTGTCCCGTGGAGCGCGCTAGCACGTGGGGACCTCGGGGCCTCGCAGGATCGGCGCCTCCCCCGGGCTCACGCACTCTGGCGCGGATTGAGGGCACAGGGGTCGCTGTGCTGCTTCTGCAGGTCTTGGCAGTCGCCGTGCAACTTCCAGGCGTTTCCGAAGTCCTCCACCAGGGGCTCCGCCAGTCCTGCGGGGGTCCGGAAGTCGTCGCCCTGGTCGCCGTTGTAATTCCCGCACAGGCCGCAGGTCTTCCCGGCGTAGGCTGGAGACAGCTGCGGGAGAGGCCAGACCACCTTGGAGCCGCTGCTGCCAAAGCAGCAACAGTGTTGTTTCGCTAATGAGATTATTTTAATCAGAAAAGTTACCCCAGTGAAAAATAAATATGAGTTTAATAAAAGACAGGTAAACCCTGGGCTGTAGAAGAAAAAAGTATAAAGCCAACTGCGGGGTAAGCCTCCTAGCTCCATCCCTGCTCCTAAATCATTAATCGGAGAGCTGTCCCGTGGGAAGGGATTTTAGAGATTATCTGGCCATTTAAAGACAATGAAACGGAGGCCCAGAGACGAGTGACTTGCCTAAGATCACCCAAGCAGTGGCAGAGCTGGGAGGAGAAGGCAGGCTGAGCCCCATGCACCTGCTCTCTGCCCTCTGTGCCTGTCAGAAGAGTGGCTAAGCCAGTGGGCTGCCACCCACAGGAGTCACATGCAAACTCAAGCCCCTCTAAAGGACAATGGTGTTGGTCACACATGCGTACTCCACATGCAGGTGGAGTGGGTGTGGTCCAAGCCCTCTTGGAGCTTCTGCTTGATGACAAGGAACACCACCTTCCTCCTAATCTCCTGCATTTAACCCAGCCACTGAGTGTCACTGAAGAGAAAAGACCACACCCAAAGAAGACTGGGAAGTGTAAGGGCTTGTGTTGGGTGGAAGTGGGGGTCAGGGAGGACTCTGGGGCAGCCTGCGGTGTGATGACCAAGAGGGGTCCAGGATTCAAATTCCAGGCCATTGACATGCTGCTCATTGTCTGTGCTCATATCTGGAGAAAGTTCTGAGCACAAAGTGCACTTTCAGAAGAGTGGAGTGGAAGCTGCCTTTCACCCAACACAGCAAGGGTTACCACTGGTTTCTGTTGAGAAAACCTGATTCAGAGATAGAGCAGGGCTGCAACCCAAGAGTCCTGACTCCCACTCTGCAGGTCATTACCAAGGCTGATGACCTCCCTGTGTTCTGAAGCCCTCAAGTGCTAGGCCTGTGCCCCCTAAGGTCATCTCCTGGAGCCCCTTCAGCTCTGACTTACTAAGATGCCAAGTGGAACAATCCAGTAGAAAGTTCCAGCCCCATACATATTCTTCTTAGCAAAGTATCTCAAGAATGGAAGAAAAAGTATCCAATGTACTCAGCCCTAATATAGAGCTAATTTATAGCTTTCATATGAAGGCTAAAACCCAATTATAGCACAAGAATACAGGGAAAAGGGAAAGG